>VTPC01004455.1:0-16295 GCA_011009095.1 Ignelater luminosus
TTTCGAGCTGAAATTCCAAAATTTTTTCCGAAATTAGGCAAAATTTTCTGATTTTTCCACGGCCAGGGTGGTTTTTCCGGAAAACTAATATCGGATTCGTGATCAGCGACCAAAAAAACCCCCTAGAACCCACTCTAGAGTTATAATTCAAAATTTTCACGAACAAGAAAAATCTTTGGTCTTTTTTCTGCTTTATTTCCTTGACTGTGAGATGATTCCAATTGCAGTAAAGTTTAGGAGCAGGAAATGATTTTACTAAAATGAGGTCTATGTTGTCTTGCTTCGCTTTTCTGTGCCAGACACAGCGAATTTCTGCTTGTTTATTCCAATTCACCAGTTATGGTAAAAGAGCATAACAAACAGTGGAAATAATATATAATGTAAAGGTGATTTTGATGATAGCAAGTAAAAATTGTTAGCAGCAGCAGTCCAGAGAACGTACTATTCTAACACTTATATGATTTTGACATAACTTGACATGTCAAAAGCCCAAAATCGGCATCAGGAGCCTCAAAACAGTGTTGAATGTCAAGACATATCCTGGCAAAAACATTTTTTGGTAATATACAGGTATATCGTGAAAGGTTCTCAAGCGTATTTCAGAAGTAGTAAAACAGCTTTTCACCCTAAAAACTTCATTTTGATTAAAGCTTACAAGCTACTAAAAATTTACATTTTCCAAAAATAATTAGTATTGCACAATTACCTATATAATTAGTTATAGATAGAATTAAGTCAAGCTTCGACATATGTAGATATTCATTTACGATCTCATATGTTTAATAAACTTAACTCTAGATTCTTTCTTAATATTTTGAACGTAACCTTGCGTTATATATTGACTCTAGTTTAACTAAGAGGCTGCTGGTCTTAGGCCGGCTAAACTCATTGAGTGAGGATAAGGAGATTATACATATAATAAAACACCAAAAAATATTTAATACATATATTGAAGAGAAAGAAAACTAATAAGGGCGCCAGTTTTTCCAAAGGTAAAACAACAAACAAAATCTACAAGAAAAACTTTTAACAATTTCAGAAAAAAGCTATTAATAATAATTAAATACATCAGCAAAACTGACTATAAACAAGTTATGTTTTTTATTACAAATTATCTAAAATTATTCAAAGTTCAAAAACAAATTTAATAAAAGTATTAAGAATCAGAAAAATGTTATATCTCAAACTTCAATAAATTTCTTTTTAAATACATCTAATCCTATCACTTAAACCATTCGTATGACATACAATGAAAATTATTAACAATTTAAATCCAAACAGCAAAAATTTAAATTTTCTTAAAAGCAAAACTATAATTACACAATAGTAATACAGAAATTAAAAGAAACGCAAACTTAAGAAACAACAATTAAGGGTACAATAAAAACAGCCTTACCACGGCCCAGAATTCCAGAATTCTACAGTGCTGGAACTGGAAGAATCTGCAATAAACAACACAAAAAAATCCAACAAAAACGCTCCTAAGTTTTCTAATTTTTTTTTATTTTATGAAAAAAAATTAATAAAAAAATGTTAAACAATTTAGTTAAGCAAATGACGACTTCATCAATCAGAAAGTGAAGTAAAATTAATACAACGGTGAATATAAGGGGTGGAATAAATTTAAATCTTTTAAACAAAATTGATAAAAATTTAATTTTAAGGACGACCATGTTGGGATGGTAGACAGGTATCCCAGATGTGTAACAAATACGCCGGTACCGTTCTTTAGAACCTAGCGGAGATTTACTTGAAACGGAAAAAAACTGATCTGGTAGGAGTAAAGCGGAATTTTAAGTTTACGTCACCTTTCCCAGCAGCTAAACTGGCCACGTAGAAAAACATCTTCAGCCACCGACTCTCACATTTTGAAACAAACATCTACCATGAGACCTAAAAAAGCAAGAACAAAACCCGCTTACCTTCTTTTAATTGAGGCTTGACACAAATTCAAAAAAGAATATGCAGCCCTTACACAAGCACTCTTGATGCACTGTATCGGCGACATTTTTACGTTTACTTTTCCTAAATTTTTATTATTGGTCAAAAAGGAAGCTCCAAGCTTCTATAGCGGCTTGTCCGTAACGAGAGGAATGAAACGCGATGACTTTCTCGTTTTTGTTCTATTCATTTTAGATTATTCATAAACCACCTGAGCTTTTTTAGAAGAAAAAGCTTCTATTGGCTGTCTAATTTATTTTTTCTTGAAAGAAGCTTAGTTCCAATATCAAAGATCCCACATTCCACCTATAAATTTACAACCTGAAGATTATCCTCATTGCTTTTTCTAGTGTAAGTAATTAATCACACATTTTAACTTGGAGTACTAGAATAATTAATTATCGTACTTAAGGCGAGCACTACTGAAGAGTTTCATTTTAAAACCCAAGTAGGGTATATAGTTCGGTAAGAACCTAGTCTTGGAAGTTGTTTCTTATACCTAGAACTCTTCTGAACTTGCATTGTCGAGCTTCTGACGGAAATGTTTGATTAGAGTTCTTTTCATAAATTAATGTCTTTCACTGATAAATAAATTTCAAATAATCTTTTATAAAAAGTCATCAGATAAAGAAATGAAAATGAAATTTACTAGTGGGAACTATAGTTTTAAAAAGGCACATAACTATAGAAGTGTTTCTTCGGGAATTAAAAACTTGAATTCTAATCTATATGTTCTAGAAGTGTTTAGAGAAATATAAGGAAGTAGTATAAGTAATTTGTAATACACATTATAATGTGAAATTAAAAAAAAGATTAAAGTTTCATAGTCGAAAGCATGCTTCTTTAAAATTTATGATCGAAGAAGGCCGCTACCGTCCATTAACTTGTAATTTGCTGTCTTCATTGAATAATAAAGTGGCTGTCTTACAAGAGCAACTAATTTTCGTTAGTAATCCCAAGGTTATTTGCAAATTTTCAATTCTAAATTTTCATATATTGTTTCAGCAGTTATTACGTGCGTGCAGTGTAATATTGCAAGTATTAATTTAACGGTTAATTATTTATTGAAAGTTTTAATTAAATTTAAAAAAATCCATTTGCATTTGTTCGTGATCGTGTGCTTAAACGATACATATTAAGTATTTGTTAACTAGGTAATCGTGCGAATCAAATTTTCATTGTTGTGGTACAAAACTGTCTGCACAAACCCATTAAGAATGTTGATTTAATCCACTTTTTTAAATACTGAAGTTATAACACTTAAGTTTTTGACCTTTTCATCCTAAAAAATTATTTATTTAAAAATAAAAATAGAGTCCTGTCTTTAATCAATAACGAAAAGAAGAGTATTCGAATGACCCAAATTTAAAAGTTAAAAATTATATAACAAGGTTTTATGTAAAATATTTTTTTATGGCTTATGTCGATGGATCGTCTATCCACCTACTTATAAATTCTACTCTGATTTATTCCTAGATTTCTTCAATTTGTTAACCAGAAATATGATTAAATAAATGATTATATATTACAAGGTATAATTTATTGTTTATAGCAATTTTGTTCATTCACGTATTTTAATAACAATAAATTAAAATTGAGATTAATGCGGTATTTATGTTACAATTAAAATTTTGTGGTCAAGGAAATTCCATTCTCTCTAAATAATTGTAAATACACGCACATAAAACATTTTTTAAATTTTACAATTAGGTTTTAATTTGTCCTTGATAGAAGGAAATTTAATTGAATGGGCGAATAATAAGAAAAAAAATTTACTTATCTTTCCAGCTTTTAAATTTTTTTTGGCATCATTAATCATTAAAACTTGAAATATTGAAAAAATAACATTAATTTCTTGTACTAATTAAGATAAAAAGGAAACAAAACAAAAAACTTTCTATTTGTTACCTGTTCTTTTGATTGTCATCGTCGTCATTGTCATTGTCATAATCATGAATAAAACCAAAAGTAGCTCTGCAAGAGGAAGTTTATGGTTTCATTTCTAGTAATAATACTACAAAACTGTTACCAAAGAAGTAGGAGGTCGCCCCACTGTGGGGCTTCAAGCAAAGAACTACTGGTAATTCGTGTACTATGGAGCAACGGCCATCCAGTTCTTGTGTTGCGGTGCAACGGTGCATTAATTTTTATATCTAATCATCTATCAGTACTAAAGTGATGTTTGATACAAAGTGTAACTTTTGATTTCTATTGTTTGGTTATTTCTTTCATATAGATCAGTGTGTTAAGTTTCTCATCTACAATACTTGAAAAAACCAAAAGTGAGTTTAAAATTTTGTTTATTTCTTATTCTTATTCTATTCTAGAAAGAGATTGTTAGATAAGTTTTGATTTTTTTGTTTATAGCCTGTAATTTATTTGAAAGGCAGTTTATAACAAAAAAAAAGTAACTGAGGAAATAATATTGAAATGTTATCAAAAAATACGACACAGTTTTTAATTGGGCAATCTTTAAATATGTGGGAAAATAAACTGAAACGTGTTGCGAAATAATGCTAATGCTATTGAGTTTAGAATATGTAGATCTGGTTTATTAATTACGGTAAATGATGAACAATTAAAGGAGGTTGAGGAAAAAAATTATGTCGTGTACATGTACGAATTGTTGGTATGTTAAGATTATTCTAAAGCTTTAGAGCTTTTAATTGTGTTATAATTATAATTGGTAAAGGTCAATTGAAGATGAGTCGACGAAAATATTTTAATGGAAAATGAATAAGGTATTGTTGGCATTAATCGTTTAAATTTCTATTGAGAAAGAAAATATTTGTATAAACTCATTTCAAAATTGACCACGGTAAGTTGTAGCCTCTAGAAAAATATTTGCATGTAATAGTCAAGACCTTATGAAATTAAAAGAAAATTTAAAAGTCTACAAGGTATGTATAGTCATAACTCGGTTTTCAGACAGTTTTGACCTGCTAGTATTATTAATGGCTTTGATACTATCATTATTACAACCTTGAGATAGAATAAAATAAAAGTGATCTCGGGCTTCATTATTGAAAATTGTAAACGGTTACACTTTTACTCGATTAAAGCTCTTTAAATCTCATGGTTACTCATCTGAAACAATACGCACTGCTTCTTTTGAAACAAGAGCACGCTTTTTTTATATTGTTTTAGTTTACTGCGTCCTACAATGACAATACTGAAGAATAGTTAGTTAATTGAGAAATAGATACTTTTTGATACATTCACGGTTTTTGAATGTTGCTGAATGATTTGGCATTTTTCATAACTTTAAAGTTTGTTTTAATCAGTTTTAGTAAAAATGAAATCATGTTACCGTTTCATAATTAGCCCCAAAGGTTAAAGACAGTTTGCTAATACCTTACATAAATAATTCCTATTACTGTCTTACAAAATACAGGTGTGGTGTAAAATATAACCATAAAGAAACAAAAAATTAGGGAAATATGAAACTATTGGAATAATTTTGTGTTTTCCGGTAGATATTATTTATCAAAACTTACAAAACCTTTGCTTACATTTTAATTTGACAGCAAAATTCTAGTTAAGTTTATGTTTTTATTTTTTTTTTGGCGATACAAATAGTTTGATTTGATCCCAAAATTAACACTTTCAAAGCGATTGCCAATGACATGAAGACCCGCTGCAAAAAAAACTATCATCTGAATAGTTTTTGATTTCCAAAAAGAATTTTGGCTTTCGACAGCTTTCCGAAAGAGTAATTTTAGTTACAAATTCCAAACTTTATCTTTAATTACTACAATGATTAATAAAAATCGAAGTTGGAGGGTCATTTTTAAAAGTAACTTTCCTTTGAAGTGCCTAGAAAAATATTTATGGTATAGTTTTGGCCATCTTGGCGTGGTTACAAGGTAACCCTCCTCACAGAAAAGTAGGAAGTGAAATAAGATTGGCAACTGGAATTTCAAGGTCACGACCAAGCGTGATATATGAGTCTCTGACATGTGACGATAAATACATAATGCAGAATCCCAAATGTCATTCGGGAGGACTTTCGAATTACACATTAAATAATTATTCTGATAATGAAAATCTGAAACGTCGGTTGTTTTCGAAGAGCTATTTTGCCATCACTTGTTTGTGATTCAAAACATAATAACATTTGCAGATTAAATTTCTATAAAAAAAAAACTCAATTGATTAGGTTCCATTTCCTAGCAAGGTAAATAGCACCATCGTTATTAGTATTGTTCAAATAGTAAAAATAAATCTAAACCTAAAGTACCTTTTAAATATTATGTTTAAAGTAGCATGCAATAGTTCATAAAAGTCTGCATTTTTGGTATAAACAGTAGACAAGACCTGTTTTGGCATGTATTTGTTCAATTGTTTTCTCTCCGATTTCTCTCTAGACATTTTTTCTAATTATAGTCTCACGAAACTTTATTTTCCTCTATTCTTTTTTGGTAGTAGCATATAGCGTGTTTGCTCAAATTTTACGTTTTCTATTACTAAGTTATTATGCTGACTAATTATCTCTAATGCAGTGACTACTGACAGTAGAATAGGTTTTTCCTTTGGAATTGTCTTGGAGTATATATGAGGTTTACTCCACTCACAATAATTTTTTATTAAAATGCTTTATTTTTACCTAAGTGGTTTTGTTATTATTTAGATACTGAGCGCTGTCTCACGTATCTTCGATATACTTTGTTATTTGTTTTGGACATTAAGTATACTAATCATGGTTATTTTAGAATTGTCGATTTACTGACACGCAATTGTTTAAATAAATAATGTTTAAAGTTTCATATTTGAATAATAATTGCTTCGTTTATGTTATCAACTTTTGGGTTAATTGAACATATTATTACAGAAATGTCTGTGAATCTTGTTCACCTCCTACGATTACAACTTATCTTCGCACTTCCAGTCCCAGTTTCCATTTCAATTTCCCAAATTCTAATTGTTCCGTTCCTAGGTAAAGAAAAATATTAATCCTAAAACGGCCTCCGATACCTTCGAGAAAACCATGTTGAAAGGCAGTAGGATTTTGTCCAGAAGCAAAAAACACTAATAGTCATTCTATTACCGATTTCGTATTTGTAGAAATAGACATGGTTTATCGTACATTCAGCTTGGTTGTCTTTGTATAATCATAGGATCATAAAATATTATAGATACGGACGAGTCATCCTTAAGTAGATGCAAACCAAGAAATTCTAAAAATAGACTGAAATCGTCTGGATATTTGCTAAGAATCTTCCCTAAACAATACATAAAAAGTGATAGACAAGTATGTAGAAATAGAATCCAACAAGATTTTCCTAAAGTATCTTTTTATTTCTTATGGTATAATCTTTGATAAACACATTTTCCTTAGTTTGAATAAGGATTAATTTAAAAAATACATTAAAAATGGGACGTGGTGTTTTTTTCGATGGAAAGTTCTCGTGGAGGATGATGATGAGTATTAAGCATCAATGTGCCTATGTTTGAAATTTAACTATCTGAACATAAATGGAATGCTGATTATTACAAAGTTGTAAGGACTTAGATAGCGTGTTCTTTTCATTGGAACCATTATTCTGACAACCTTAGGTAATGGTCTACATGTTGTTCTTTGCAACTACCACAGAAAGAGATAAATCTATTAAACATTGCACACTTATTGGTGAAACAATAGTCAATTTTTCTTTGCAAAAACTAAAATGGCTGATTTCATTCCTATTCTTAACTATATTTCAGTCCAATCTCAGGAGTCATGGTCTTACTACCAATTCAGGATTACATGAAACTAAAGAAGAGTGTTAAAAAAATTTTTCTACCAGATTCTTTTCTGTGGAAAACTAAGAAACTAAAATATGTTTTCGACGTATTACATTTGAGGACAGATGTATGTTCATCATTAAATAGATTCTGACTAAAATTACTAAAATGGTGTAAATGTACGTCAATAATAATTAGGACATAAAGAGAATTAGCTAAAAAGCTTTTCTTACTGTTAAGGCATAGAAGGCATGTATGAGATTGAATTTAATGCTTTTTAGTCAATATTACTTATTTCAGTCTGTTAATTCCTTTATTTGTATATAAATAATCTTTCTTTCTTTCTTTCTTTAGCTTCTTTATCTTCATGATTTTTGACTAATACTTCTATTAATCTATTGTTCCTTGTAATTCCCTAGTTGGTTCATCCAATTAATGTTTTCTTCTTACATAGCTTTATTACTTTTTGTTTTTTTTATGTCTAAACCCTCGTTGATTCCTATCTGTCATCATTTCGATCTAAACTTTCTTTTGTTAACAGTTACTTTTCATTTTTTTTATTAAGCCATTTCTTGATTTGCTTTATCCTTTTTCTCCCACTTCATCAGACTATTTTCTAATATTCAGCAAAATTCTTCCTTATGTGATATTCTTGGGTTATTCTATATTTTAATTTTTAGGACTTTTTAACGTCTTTTTGAAGTTCCTTACTTTTTGTAATTCAGCCTCTATTTCAATATTGCTTTTTTGTGTTTCTCTTTCATGGCTCTCATTTTCTCCTTTCAATTTGATTCTCTTCATTTATTTTTTTTTATTCCACTTTTTTCATCATTTTCTTTTTCATCTCTTTGATTTATTCTTCGTTCTTAAGTAAGAATAGCAGCAGAAAAAATAGCGAGTTGTGCAGGAAATGCGATTTATTACGAGAACAAACATCATTTAAGCTACTAGAATTCCTGTTTGCTTTTGTTTGCTTTTAACAGCAAATGTTTAACAACCACTCTTTTGGCCTGATTACTTTCCGGTTACGGTCATTTAAACAAGTTTGCAAAATATTGCATGTGACATTTTTTCGAAGAAGATTTTGTGGGAAACCAATGCCCGCTCCTGGAACAGATTCAAGATTTATGAACGTCTTTTGAGACTTGATGTTAAATAAAACATAAACAACATTTAGATGCTGCTCTTAAAACTAAAATATAAATCGTGGTTAATGAATAGCCAGTCATGACAGTCATATCTTTTGTAAATCTCTAACCTTGTTTATAAACCTTATAACTAATGGGTAATGACAGACGAACGTAATTGCAGAATTATTAAATTAACTAGTTAACCTAATATCTCTGAATTATTTAATTAGTTCAATTAACTAGATATTTATGCAGCTGAGCAGTAATATAGAATTTTATATTTTCTCACAGAAAAATGCCTCTCTTGTAGAAGTTTCATTACATGCCCACTAATTGGATTTTACGTTTACTACTGGTATTAGAACATTGACAACATTTTTATACAAATTGCACCAAAATTATTCAGAGAAAGGACAATCTGGAGTAGTATTGCATGTAATGTATACATGCTGTCTTTATCCTACAAGGATTTGATAGATCCTTCACGTCCTCTAAATAAGATATTTACTTGGTCACATCCTTCTTGGTGTTCTTGTAACACTCTTCCTCAGTAAATAGCAATTTGTATTCAATTCAGTTAATAAATTAAAATGAGCATTGTGCTTTGTTTTATGAACAATTTTATAGGCGTTTTGTTTTAAACTTGAAAAATCTTAATTTTTGCACTTATTGCGGTACACTTATTTCTTCTTCTTGAATGAATTGACACACTTTTGTGTAATTTGTTTATAAGAAAAATATTTATTAGGTACACTTTCTTTTAAGGAATTTTGTATAATAATAAATTACAATTATAGAAATCGGTAAATATTAAAGAAATTAATCTTCTTGAAAGAAATTGTTTAAATAATTAGTAAAGTTTTAATGTGATCAGACATTTTTCAGAAACGCAAACAGAGAAGAATACCATAAGCGGTTACCAAATAGCTTGTAACGAACTACTAAATATCTGGTTTTTTGTCTTGTGCCTACTAAGTTTCTCGTTGTCTAACCAAGGCAAAAATAAAAAGCACTTGTACAGGTCCCCGTAGTGTTCAATACAAAGCAATGACAAATTCTTGAATCATTGCTTACAGCCCTCAATGCTTTTAAAATAACATCCATTTATACTATCAACAGTACAAAAATGACCTGACAAGCTATATGTATCTATAAAGTGCACTACATCACATTGTTCCACAGTTACGTTACAAGCTTTCCAGTTATACACACAAAAATGTTATCTTCAGTAGATGAAAACCTCAAAAATAATATGATAATAATTAACATAGTTGTTTTCAAACTGCTTGTTTTTAATTTCAGTTTATAAATCTAAAGGGCATCATCTAGAGAACACAAACAATGCAAATTACAGATTGATAGATAATAGGAGTAGATTTTATGAAAAGTAATATAATTTATTCTATTAAAAACACGTTTAGAAGCTAAAATGATTAACAAATCCTAGAATTCCAAGGCTCAAGTTAAATTTTAAAACTTTAAAGATAAAGAAATGATCTCTGTCTTTTATTTAAAAAAGCCAAGAGAATTAAATGCAGTTGTAAAAAATTTGTTATTCTCTAGTGAAGAAAAAACCCAACTCGATTACACGGGTGTTAGTGACAAATTAAATAATTAAAGATTACCCTAAATATTAGAATTGTCTGATGAAAAGAGTTGCTACATAATTATTAATTTAACGGATGCCTTATAAATTTCTTCCAATAATTAATAAAAGTGGACAGTTAAGTTGTCTTGAATACATATAGGATATTTAATCTGCGAAACCTCCAGAGCATTCAATTGTGACTTATTCATTGAGTAGCTTCGAGCATTAAAAACAATCTCCCGGTGCAAATGATATAATTACCGACAAACAGACACCTAAAAAAGTAACAGTTGTATTAATTAGTGACGCAACTGTAAATGAGAGAGAGTGACCAACTTAATAAATACCATTTTATAACCTTACCTTATCAGCTATCACTAATAGAAAGCAAGGAGCTGAACTTTTAAATTAAAGGCAATCATTCTCTTTAAGCTGGCCTTGTATTCAAATTCATTAACAAAAATGATTTTTCTAAGCATCAGATCTCAAAACTAAGATCATAAGACAAACAATATTATTCACCGATTCAAAAGATTTATAGATAAAATTGGTAGATTTCTATATTGGCTCACGGACAGCAGCATTGCCAATGTGATCTAAAATAGACTCCATTTATGCTCGAGAAATGGTATGTCTCATTTCAAATTCTGGTACTTTGCTTGAGTTTGCTCATTAATCTTTCACGCTGTATTTGTAAATTATGCTTTATTATATTATTACTCTGTATAACAATTTTAAAAGATTAAACAGTCTGGAAAGATAAATTTACTCAAAAACAAGAAATACAATTCCACCATTTATTGAACATGAAATTAGAAATATTGCAACGCTGGCCATGCTAAGTAGTGCAGGTTATGTTCTTAGATTATTTGATTATAAATAATTAGAAAATCCAACAATGTAGACAAAATATTATTTTAAATTCTTTTAATTTTGTTACATACAAACAAGCAGTATACAACTGAGAACTTGCAAAAGCGCAATAAAAACTTGAAATCCTGTCTCAATAGTTATACTATACACCGACAACTGGACATTACCAGGCACATTTTATAAAATAAACAGTTCTGTAAACAAGGAAAAATAAATGTTTTGTGAAATATACTATTTGCAAAATGCAAAATTTAATTTAATGGGTTTTGCAATTTTTCAAAAAAAAGAGAACCAAGATGAAATTTTCTCGCAATCATTATCTTATTACCAGCGTTTCTCAATTTTTTGCACTCTTTATATTTAATCTACAATTTGGCGATCTCCGACACGTATTCACCTGATCAGACATACAAAAATAAATATTGCAGCCCAAAAATGCCTAATTAACATTGCTGTCATCATCCAAACAGCCAATTATTAAAAAAGTTACGAACTCTAACTCTGACGGTCTAGATACGCAGCAAAATGATATTAAAAGAATAAAGTAACTATTGATAAGAAATCTCTCGATTTATAGGACTTAAACAGTACTACAAACATAACTAGGATAAAACGTCAATCGACTTACAATTCGGGGTCAATGTAAAGAAGTCGAGTTAGCTCAGAGAGTTTGCACCAACCCAAAAGTCCGTAAGATTCTATGGATCCCAAAATAGAATATTCTACAAATCAAAGCTTTACAGTGGGCAATCTACAAACCTGCTCTCTGAAAAGCTTTACCACAGTTAATAGTAGACGAAATGGATAGATGCTGCTGTACAGCTAAACAACTCTTTTTGAAAACGTTTGTAACTCCTTTAAAGATTTTGGGCAGAGAGTTAAGATCTTATTCTTTCATAGCGTCTTTTGATTTTCTACCATGAAAAATTAGCGGAAGGGTTTAGATTATCAAACGAACAAAAGATATTTTAAATTTATTCAGTAGCTTCTTGAGTGTATTTGATTCCTACTGTAATTACATCATTTTGATAAATTGAACTACTTACATTAGCGTTTCTCAAATCTTTGAAGAGCGCGTTTCAGCCTTACCTAATCATAAAGTGAATACCAGATCATCTCTACAAAAAGATTTATCCACTCAAGACGATACGGGCTTGCAGAGTTCCATGGTGGAACAGTCAATTGATCGATCTACGTAGGAAATCCAGACAAGTCCTAAATCGTACAAGATCTTAAACTGGGAAACAAGACAGATAATAGGATTACTACAAAGGCAACCCGGGTCCTGAACAGTAACCAAAGAAAAATCATTAAGCCTCATGGCAGTTCACTTTCCCGGAGACGATGGAATCCAAATGCCGCAATTGGTGTAGTCTCCAGTGTCTATCGCGGTAAAATGGAAATTTATCAAAAGTGCAGAATTGGAAGATGCCGTCCCAGACGCAAAAAACAAGCTCAGAAAGATTATAAAACTGGTTTTAACTTGTCAAGGTTAAATTGGCTAATGGGCAAAATCCGGAGGACACTAGGTGTTTTAATTGGAGGTCCTCACAGACCACTGCACCTTAAGAAGACACCTGGCGCTTATAGGTGTAGAGTCTTTCCACTTTTTGGAAGAAAGTGAGGATTATGAGAAGCTGAGGTTTAAGGCCTTTTAGGCCGTTATCTTAGCAAGGGAAGAGTTGAGCATTCTAGCCTGGACCAACATCTTCATTTCATTAGGAAGGAACAGTAGATGTTTGTAGAGGTGGTAATGGCGAAGAATTAGTAAAAAAGGGCCCATAAAGGCCTATTTGCTGGAATCTAGCCTTCCCAACCGCTACTACTACTACTGCTACTTTTAGATCAGCGTTTCTCAAATCTTTGAAGAGGGCGTTCCAGTCGTACCTGATTCATAAAGTGATGAAAGCGCTTAACGACACCTAGAAACAAAGTATGGAGTATACGCTTTTAAAGATTCCTCCAAAATGTGAACATTTTGAGAATGTAGAGTCTGAAAATGTGTAGGTTTCCAGATTCAGAGTTTAATTCCCATTAAAAGTACGGTCTTTTTATTTTTATACTTCAATAACTAGAGAGCTTTAAACACAGACAAATAATTAATAATTTCCGTATCAGCTTTTTTTTCTGTGCGGCCGCCTATAGCGTTAGCACGGTGCAAACAGCTTAATTTCTCTCTGTAAATAATTGCAGTTTAATTTTTCAAATCTTATAAATAGTTATTTAGATTTATGTAGTTTTAATTGTAATTTTGAATTATAAATTAATTATACAGTCGCAATAAAATAATTTGGACTCCAGTCTATGGTATGTAAACTGCTGTTTTAGTATTGGATTTTTTAATTAACAATTTGTACACATTTTCATATTTATTTCGCTAGAAAATTAATTATAAATTCTCATAAAAAGTAATGAAAACTAATACATTATTTAGACAAGCTTCACTACTTTGCTAGAAAAAAAGAAGGATAAAATTCTAATTTTGCATATAATACTCATTTATGTAGTAGAATTAAACAAACCGTAAACAATAATATTGTACAACCTGAATACAATAGATTATTTTTAAACTTCACCTGTACCTAATTATGGTTTTTTCTGATGATGATATTTAATAAAAAATATGCCTCTAATGATTTTAGAAATCTGGTTTACATTTAAATTATGCACCTCGTTATATAATAATCGTACACCATTACTGGTTACAGACTTCTTGCTTTTATTTACAACACACTATTTCGACCTGCTTCATTTTCAGATGAGTATCTTTTTCTACGTATCCTGTTACTTTCGTTTTAACTGAAATTAATTATATGTATACTATGCAACAACTTTAAATTCTACTACTTTTACGTGACTCCAATTTTCTGAAGTAAAGGTTACAAGATTAAGATTACATTCTTGATGACACCCAAAAATATGTATATCAACATTCGTAAAAATCATTGCATAAATATGTGGTTTAGAAGTATAACATTTATGAAATCGTTCAAGGACGAAATTATCATTAATTAAGGAAGCAAAAAGTTTTTTAAGGTTCCTTTTTTATAGAATTGGTCTAATAAAATTTTAATTGTGTTATAAAAATAAAAAGCAAACATCACGAGGTTTATGGAGATTTATGAAAGTAAAACGATTTAAACATTTTAGCTGCCAAAATTCTTTAATTTCACACACAATAAAATACGAATAATTAACTTATCTACTTCAGTAATTCCTACGTTCTAATTCGTGCTGGCATCAATAAAGTACAGTGTTTGGAAATGAAATTATCGTTACAGTTCAATTCTATTTAGGCATTTACATTTATAAATTTCAGTTAACAATGAATCTTAATTTAATTACATGTAGGTATATTATATTTCATTACCTGCAATTTATTTACAATGTTATGTAATAACATCAGTTAGTAAACACTACAAGTAGTAGGGAAGATATTTACATTTAACGAGATACAGATCTATACAACTAATACATAACATGATATGCTTTCTTATTATGTTAATATTTAACAAACTTTCAAATAAATATAATAATTTAGTGCACAATACAAAAAGTAGAAAGTAACGCGTGTTAAATAAATTTTATGGAATAAGTTAGCATCCACTTGTTACATTACAGAAACAATGGTGAAATAAGTAGTACAAAGTAACCGCAGAGAAGTAAAGATCCAATTCCAAATTTAAGAAATATTTGGAAATCATACAGGAGATAATTCAGTGAGATTTACTATTGTCTCTTCAAAAATTTCTCCTGTTTCTTGCGTGTCAAAGTGTTCATATCAAAATAATTTTATGCCGCCTTGATTTGATTAAGATTCAGTCTACTTGTTCTTTTCGGAATCTCTTTGTAAGATTTGTTGACATTTTATTTCTATTTAAAGAAAATGAAATGGTTTAATCAGAATGAATTAAAATCAATTCTTTCTTTTTTACTTTCGTAGTAAAATTAATACCAAGAGAACGTTTTCTTCCATAAAAAGAAGAAGTACTTAAGGTACTTTGCTTATATTGCTTATGGAATAAGATGTATTTATTTATTATCGATTGTTTCATTGATTGTTTTTCTAAATAACAAGACAAAATGGCCAGATTAGCGATGTAAATCATTGCTTAATTCAGCAAAGCTCCTCTCTATGTAAAAGTAAGATTGTTCTCTTCTTTTTTTTAGATTTCATAATCACATTCCCTTTTTAAAAGTTACAACATATACATGATATTCCAACGATATGTAGATGGAGGATAATACAATCGTTATTTTGTAAAAAAAATCAAAAGCTGCTGCCAATGACAGCCATCTTAGTAGTTATGTATATGTAATATTCCAACTCAGATTTTTAACGATTTTCATGCATACTTTCAGCAAATCTCCTGATAGGTTAATACATTTTTCACATCGATGCTGAAGTGCCTGAATACCCTTCGAAAAAAATTCTTTACTTTGATCTGCAAGCCACTTGTTTATTGCGAACATAACTTCTTCGTCGTCTGAAAAATGGGTTCCTCAAAGATGTTATTTTAGTTTTGGGAACAAGAAATAGTCACTGGGAGCCAGGTCTGGAAAATAGAGAGGTTGTTCAAAAATTTCAAAACTGGCGTTGTGAATAGCAGCCATGGAAACATAACTCTTGTGAGGTGGGGCATTATCTTGATGAAACAAAACGCAATGTCTCAACTTTCCTCTTCGTTTTTCTTTAATAGCATCGCGAACTTTTGGAATTAACTTTGCATAATATTCACCTGTAACAGTGTGCCCACGTGGTAAATAATCTCTAATAATTACTCCCTCATAATCCCAAAAAACCGTTGCCATGATCTTTCCGGCTGAAAACTTGACACGAAATTTTCGAGGAGGCGGTGAACCCTTATGCCACCACTCCATACCTAGGCGTTTTGACTCTGGATCAAAATGATGAATCCAAGTTTCATCTACAGTAACAAATTTTTTTCAAAAATTGATCCGGATTTCTGTTAATTATCGCCAAATTAGCCTCAGCAGTAGTCTTTCTGATGCGTTTGTGATCGAACGTCAGCATTTTT
>VTPC01004460.1:0-16196 GCA_011009095.1 Ignelater luminosus
AAACTTCTTAACACATCTCAAATTAATTTTTTAATACATAAAAAAAACAACTTGATTACGTATAAAATTTTCTTCAACTATTTAGTTTATACTAAACAACAATTATTATTTATACATCAAAAATTGTAAAAATTTTAACTTATACACGAAAGATCAAAAAATCTTTACTATGTATTAAAAAATTAAACAATTATTTATTTTTTATATAATGTAAGTATAAAATAACCTTTTTTTAAAGTTATATTATTAATAGAATATTGTAACTAGCAGATAGCTTGTTGAAATTATTCTTTTATGTATGTAATTATCAAATCATTACAAAATGATTCATAATTACTATTAAATTTACATGAAATAATTAATTTTGTATTATTAAATATTTTTTAAAAAATAATAAAAAATTCGGCAGCGTAGAAACTTTAACCGTGTTTGCGCATGCGTCCACTGTATTATATTGTGTTGGGTGATTGGTAAGGGTGTATGTTTACAAATAAAGCAAAGACGTGAAATTTATTTAACAAGATTCTTGAAAGTAATAAAAAATGAACGAAGAAAAAAAGAACGTTGTTTTTGGAAAGGTAAACGAGTCACTGAAAAAATTTATAACCAACGGATTGCACAGCACAAATCTGGACAAAAAAGAAAGTTCGAGTGTCTAAATCAAAAAAAATTATCACTTACCTATTGAATTATTTGAAAAATTTAAAAATTACAATTTTATAAAACGTTTAATTATTTTTGCAATATTAAAAAAATTGGGCAATAATTTATTTATTACAAATTATTATTTAATTTTGTTGTCTTATAATATATAATAAAAGTTTTTTAAAAACCTTAACACCTATTTTTTGAAATACGATCTCCTTGAATTTTGAATTTCCCTCTCAATCCGCCGTTGCGCCGTTGCCGTTAACATAACCCACATTAACTATGGCTGACTGTTTTTTAAAAATTAGTGTTTTTTAAAGTTAATTATTTTTATCAATAAGAATCCTTGACATAACTTTTTTTTCAATAAATTTGAAAATTTTCTTTTGCGCGTTTTTCAGAGCAGTGTCACCATTTTTTCATAGCTAACAGTATTGATATATAGCTACGCGTGGGTCTGATATGCTGTTATAATGTTAAATTGGCCATTTTTAGTATTTTTTTATAAAAAAAACTATGAACTCTAGGTCGCTAAAATTTTTAGACAACAAATATTATAAATATTTTTATCGATCCTCAAAATTTCATGATGTTTTCATAATTTCCACTAAGGTCCTGTACCTCCTTAATATAAAAATCTGAAACAATAATACTTAATTTTTAGGTTATATGTTACTTCACATATGTAATTAATTTGACGTTTACCTACAAATATCTTATAGGAATAAGTGGTGTAGCAATCGTATAATAAAGATCTCGTTTCTAATGATTTCGTTTACTGACTATTTCGGATTATTTTACTGACGGTTTCAAAAGAATTTAATAATAGTTATTTATGCAACAAGTGAGTAAAGTGTATCTTTTTTTCACGAGAAGGCGAGTGCGCAAATCCGCCGAGTGCATACAAAACTTTTTTCACGTCCGTAATAAAAATCAAGAACTACCTACTTCAAAAACAGCTTTTTATTTGTAAACGTTGATATTAAATGTACAATTAGTGTGCATCATAGTAAAGGCACCCTTCTATGTTTTGTGTTTAAATATTTTGCGTTAAAAAATGACACGTTACGATACTTTTTTTCACTCAAATGCGTGAAAAAATGAACTGCTATGGCACCTTTTTTTACGCTTGTAGCGCGATGAAACAAACGCATCCTTTCTAAACAAAAGTTAATGAAAAGATGTTGCATTGTTTTTAAAGAACGTGAAAAAAAATATTTCTTTTGTTTTTCATTCTCTTGTCTCGGGTAATGCGACTTCTAAGTTCTCTATTTACTGACCATTATTTATTTTTGATAACTTGCAACATATATAAATGACAAGTTATATTTTCAAATTAACTTTGTTATTATTTATGTAGTAATTAAATGTAGCTAAAATAACTCAAACAATTTATTTTATTTTATTTTGGCAGCATATTACTAAATACGGATCAATCTGTATTCCATTTTCTGTTTATTATTTGTGTAATTGTAGTATTAGTGGGGGTTATATTTACACAAATTTTATTTTCTTTGCTTTTCATTAATTTGTCGTAGTCCCTTTTTATGTTCATTTATTCGTACTTAAATTATTGTATATTTATTCTTATTTATTTTGTATCTATTTATATTTCTAATTTCCCTTCTTATCTTTTGATACTTTATTTAGTTGTTACCTATAGCCCATTTACTTTTTTTATTATCTTATCCACATTAAAATAACTTAAATAGGTACAGTCCCATATTTCTACATATTTAAAATTTTAATAGAAACTCGTAGAAATATTAAAAAATTCTAGTAAACATACGTATGATACAAATTAATCTATCGTCCTCTTTCAAAAATGTTTTGAATTTAAAATTCTATTACCAGATTCCTAATAAACTTAAAACATAGGCAATTAAAAAAATTAAGAACGAAATAAAAATATATTATCTAGATTTTCATTCTATTCTATTAAATCTTCATATTAAACTATCGTACTCTTTCAAAGATGTTTTGGATTTAAGATTCTATAACTACACTTTCCTGATAAAATTAAAACATACTCAACTAAAAAATTTAAGACAGAAATAAAAAAATATATTATCCAGATTTTCATTTTATTCCACTAAATAAGAGAATATTAAAATATACAGGATGTTCAATTTAAAAAGCTGGATAGAATAATGAGATGATGTAGTTAAAATTTTAATAATTTATTACCGCAGGGTTTTTAAAACGAAATGTTTATCAGTTATACCAGAATGGCTCGTTATATTTGACAATGTTATTGTCTCTTTAACACCAACACATAAGCTAAATTACCTAATAAGGCAACTAACATCCATAATTATAGTATTACCTACAAAAGGCATTTAAAAACAACATTTCAAAAAAATTTCAATTTCACATTTATCTGGAGTTGTAATAACTAAATATTTCTGTTTGTTAACTTTGAAAAGTGTTATAAGTCTTTGTAGATAATAATACAAAACAATAGTCTGGGATGAAATTATAAATTATTGACGCTCTTGCTCCATAAATTTGATTTCTTGTTAACCACAGAGAATACACATCAAGTATGTATTGTTAATTATACTACTAAATCTGATTGTTTAGTAATAAAGGTTGCTATACAGAATGGTACATTTGTTTCCACACTATAGAAATTAACATGTGTTTGTGAATTTATTTAAATTTCTGCTTCCCACAATGTTTTTCAATTGAAGATATTTAAAACGATGTACCTTTATCTGCTCTTAGCAAGAAGAAAAAGGATAAAATCAGTTGCCATGGTAGTTAGAGAATAGGTATTTAAAAATGACGAGGTGAGAATATGGTTCAATAACACAACATCGTTCACAGTTGTTTTAGAATAATTTTTAAAGCTTGCGCTGTAAATAATCGATAACTCCTCACATGACCTATCTGTAGACGGTTCTAAACTTAATATTTGAGGTTATAAAACGTTCTGATATTAATGTTTAAGTTATGCAGAATTTCCCTCATTCCATAAAGTTAGCAAGTTTGCGCTTAGGGAATATTATTTTTAGCCTCAACCTACCAAAATAATCTAGTTTTGTTTTGCATTTGAAAAATGAATGATAAGAGTTGCTAGATTTGTTTTCTAAGAATATACTAAGAGAACTTGAATAAAAATATATGAGATTTTATTTTGACAAAAATCTGAATAAATATACAGTATTCCCAATTGATTTTGCTACCTTTAGGTAGGCAAAACATATAGCAAATGATCGAGTCCCATATTATGTAACTTTTATTTTTTAGATTTCTTTAACTAAAGATCAAAGTTATACGAAGATGTCATACAGGTAATGTAAAGGTTAGATGATTAATGACTATAAATATAAATAAATTCTTGTCAAAATGACAAGCAATGTATATAAATAAATAACTTTTAAATTTTTTGTTTTCTACAGCTAATCCACGAAGATATCACGACATGAAAAGTGTGTTGCCTATCTATTTGTAGCGTCTTAAATTGAACACACTGTATACAGTGCATTTTTTTAATCATGGTCATAGGGTTTATAGACTTGAAATTTCTACACAATGTAATTTGGAACTTCTCCTATTAATTACACTGAAAATTATGCCTTTAAAATAAGAAATAATGCTTCAAAAAATTAAAATGTTTATGGATATAGGCGGTTACCATTTCAATTTTTTCTTGAACGGTTTAAAACGGCATCAGATTATTAAAAAGATTTCAGTGCAAGATAGAGCAACAATTTCAAAAATGTCACCATATGTCAAATTTTCCATAGCCACCTAAATAATGCTAACAAAAATCCATAAACATTTTAATTTTTTGAAGCACTATTTTTTATTTTAAAGGCATAATTTTTAGTGCAACTGAAAAAAGAAATGCCAAATTACATTGTGTGAAAAACTTCAAGTCTAAACCTTCATTCTAACAAAAGTTAACATGGGTAGATATTTTAACATGGGAATCGCTATGACCAGTGATACAAAAATGCACTATATATACCAGGTACCCTCTTGAGATTTACCATGCACGAATTTTATACAGAGAAGGAACTAAAATATTTTTAAAAATTAAAATTGCCAAAATCTCTATTGGAAATTAGGAATTCTAAATATTCAAAATTAACTCAAACAAAATTTGCTACAAAATTACGAGATTGGATCTAAAAA
Source organism: Ignelater luminosus (assembly GCA_011009095.1). Taxonomy (NCBI): domain Eukaryota; kingdom Metazoa; phylum Arthropoda; class Insecta; order Coleoptera; family Elateridae; genus Ignelater; species Ignelater luminosus. The sequence goes on from VTPC01004460.1 coordinate 4,792, forward strand.
TATAAAACTCATATTAAAAATTTATCTGGGAATCCTAAAATGATATGTTAAAAACATTATTCTGGAAAATATAACAAATTTAGTGGTATGTGACACGTTAAATTGCAATTGGCAACAGAAACTCGTTTGTGGATTGGGTGTAGGGCAACAAATAGGAAACGCTTTTTTTAGTACTAGGATAGTTTCTATTGGTTCTTGTTTTAACGGTTGCTGACGTTTTTAGAAAGGGAGGCAAAAGTGGGGATAGGGTATAAATTGAATCGCTGCCGAGAGCTCTTTCTTTTTCTGTAAAGAAGCCAAGAAGCCAGCCTAGTTAACATTTAGTTGGTTGATCTACTTCTAAGGTAAAATATTTTACATCTATTGGTAGTAATTTATATTAAAATAATGTTACCCTACTAGACCATTTAGGTTATTTATTTATTTATTTATTATATTTTTTGTAATTATAATAAAATGAGTTGTGTCTGAGTCCAGATACGCATGGCAGCCATCTTGCATTCTCAATTATTCTACCGTTTACGTCAGTGTTTGCATTGAAATATATTAACTTCCCTCTATTAGGTTTTCAAATTTTTGCGATGTTATTGCCTTATGTTACTACTACTTTGATGCTTTAAATATTTTCTAGATTGAATTAATTTTATAAACAATTTACCTCACATGAAATTAAAGATTCACCTCCAGCTTTTAAAAATTAAATGTACCCATACTTTTAATATATGTAACTGTTAAAATATCTCATTCCAGTGATATAATCTTTATGGATTTCAACTTTATTCACTTTATATTAAAAGTTTAATTTTTTCATGTACATCTTATTTTTGTTATCCGCGCATGCGCTTTGCGACCTTACACTATTAATAGAACTGGTAGCTTCTATTTCTCAATTGCGCATGCTCTTTAATGGTTTTGTAACAGACGTTTCGGGAAAGTAAAAAAATATTAGGGTTTTGTGAAAGAAGGACGCAATTTTTATAACTTGTATATAAAATATAAGATTACTTTTTAGTTGATGTGTGCAGTAATTTTATAGGGTTACTAGAATACGTCCGAATAAATCTGACAATCTTAGAATGATATGTTAAAAATATTATTCTGGACAATATAACAAATTTTGTGTTGTAAGATACGTTAAATTGTAGTTGGCAACAGAAACTCGTTTGTGGATTGGGTGTATGGCAACAAATAGGAAACGCTTTTTTTTAGTACTAGGATAGTTTCTATTGGTTCTTATTTTAACGGTTGTTGACGTTTTTAGAGAGGGGAGTAAACGTGGGGATAGGGTATAAATTGGATCACTGCCGGAACTCTTCCCTTTTCTGTAAAGAAACCAGCTTAGTTAACAACATATCGTTGCGTGATCTGCTCCTACAATAAGGTAAACTATTTTACATCTATTGTAACTTTTATTAAAATAATGTTATACTACTAGATTATTTAGATTATTTATTTATTTATTTTATTTATAATATTATAATAAATTTAATTGTGTCTACGTCCTGATACGCATGGTGGCCATCTTGAATTCTCAATTATTCTACCGTTGATGCCAGTGTTTGCATTGAACAATGTTAACTTCCCTCTATTAAATTTTTTAGTTTTAGGATGTTATTGCTTTATGTAACTACTACTTTGATGCTTCGAATATATTCTAGATTGAACTAATTTTATAAACAATTTTTCTCAAATGAAATTGAAGATTCTTCTCCAATATCTAAAATTAAATGCAACTGTTAAAATCTTTCATTTCCGTAATATAATCTCTATGGATTTCTATTCATTTCATATTGAAGCTTTAATCTTTTCATGTACATCTTATTTTTGTTCTTCACGCATGCGTTTAGCGTCCTAAGATTTTTTATAGAACTAATAGCTTTTTTTTTTCCTTTGCGCACGACCGTTTAATAGTTTTGTAACGGACGCTTCGAGAAAGTAAAAAAAGTAACAGTTGTTTGTGAAAAAACGATGCAATTTTTATAACTTGTGTATAAAATATGAGATTACTTTTTAGTTGTGTTCAGTAATTTTATAGAATTGCTAAGATAGAATACTATTTTAACAAAAAAGAAAAAGAAATTAAATTTTTAGTCACTTCAAAATCATACTTAACTATTATTTTGTTAAATTAAAAATCGTTTTCAATTTCATTTTTTAATATAAACTGACCGGCAAAAAAACCGGCCACCCTGAAATATTTCCAAAACCACTTTAACAATTATTATTTTAACCAGTGATTGTCATTCGATTTAAGAACCATTCACTGTTGACACAGAATGTACAGATTAGCTAAAAAAAAGAGACAAATTAATACTGAATGAAATTTAATTTAAGCAGTAACAAAAACAGTCTAAATACGATACTTTTTAAATTAAAAACAATAAATGTGGTTGTTTATAATGGACGTCCTGATAATTGTGTGTATGTCCTCCTCGAGGTTGAATTACATCATTCAACCGCCGCGACATTGAAATTAATAATTTTCAAAGTGTTTGGCGAAATATTTAAGGGTGGCCGGTTTTTTGCCGGTCAGTTTAGATTATGTATATATTTGCATAAAATGAGAAAATTAATAAACGTCCGAAATATAATTGATTAATATTGCTTATGTTTGGATTAGCGGATACTCTTTAAAGTCCATAAATAAATAAAATTTTAATTTTTCTACTCTCAAAACTTATCGTTTTATCAACTAATACAAAAGTGAAGTTCTTATTAATTAATCGTATAGAATTAGGGTAATCGCAACTAAGTCATTAGAGCTGCTTTTGGAGCAATAAAGAAATCTAAAAGAATATTATGAAAGTTCCTTCTTTTTATCCAGAACCACTGACTAAACTTGTTTTTTTGTTTACAGGCGCACATCAAGGGATAGCATCTTCTATTGGCTTGAAGAGTTTCTTTAAAGGAGTTGAAAGTTAGAATAAAGGTCAGATACATTATTTCAAATTTTTATTAATATTATAAATATTGTATCTACGTGCATATAATTATGCTTGGCACACGTCTTTTATAGAAGCATTTGGATAAAATATGCGATCCGTCTGTTGTTGTTTCAAGTAGTTCTAAACGATCATTACTATTTTTTAAAATCATTAAATGTCTTAAAAAGCTGATATTTTGTTTTTGCTCATTTTTAGTATTTCGATTCATTTTATCACAGCATTTCTGTGTAATAATAATACTTGTGTCACAGAATCTTGTGAGAAGGTTATACGTTTTATAAAATAAAGAGGTGTTGCATTTATGTCCAATTCTGTTTACGCAAGTGCGCTTTTGTTATTAAATGCTGAACTTTTTGTAATAACTTAATCAGATAGATGCCTGTAAAAATTATATTGCGGTTGTGGGCAATTTCAAATTACATAAGTATTCTTTTTCCATGTTAGTGTAAATTTATAAATTATAAGTAATAAGAACGCGTATAGATATTAAATTTTATTGAAAACGGATTTAACTCTGCGAATCTTATTTTCAAAAATTACAATGGTAATGCCTGAAAAATAAATAATAGTGTTGAATAAAAAACAAAAGAAGAAACAAAAGTTTTTTAATGTACCTGTAAAAATATAATAAGCAAAATCTTTTTTTGTTTGTTTTCTGCTTTGCTTTATCTTTCAATGAATAATAATATTTATGATGCGGTATATTAAAAGGTACTTTAAGTCGGAAGAATAAATTTTGCTGTAGAGCAAAAAAAACGCGATCACAATCAAATTATCGATTTTTTAATTAGGATTCAATCCCAGATGTTTCTAGTAACTTTAGGCAACATTTTAAGCTGTAAACCAGCTCTGTAGATTATCGTCTTGCTATTTATTCCACGTATGATTATTTCAAACAGTGTCATGCTATAATTAAATGGCGTGCAAAACTTTAAAGTCGTTTTTTTCAAAACTGATTTTACGAACTAAATTCTTAAAACGCTATCTCGCAGAATTTTTAACAAATGGAGCTGTTCTGTTTTTCTACATATTATCATCTTGATTTGTAAAATTAGATGCACTTTAAAAATTAAAATTGATTTTTCCGACTTTACATTTATTACAATTTATAAGCCGACCGCAGCGCAACGGGATGTCAGTATAGTGTTATAATAACTTGAAGGGTTTTGTATTTTGCGAGAAAAGCTTGTAGAATTGGCAATTGGTGCAATAGAAACGGTAGTTTGTTTACAACTTTTTTTTGTGAAATGTGGTTATCTATTTTTAAACGGTCTTTTGAGTTTCGAAATTTTCAGTGCAGTCATTTTAAATGTATTTGAAATTTCGAAAACTCTAATTGAATTACGATTGGATACGGTAGAAGACTAATAGAAGAATATAATCTAATTGCAATACAGTATTGAAAGTAGTTCAAATACATTGAAGTATGCCTAGAAGGAAGAAAAAACCGTATGTGTGCTGTTATCTGTTATTATTAAATACCTAACCTTACCCATAGATAATTGAAATAAGATTTTACCCTGTTTGGTTGTTTTTAATGTGAATTATTGCAGTTACCAAAAGTCTTGAAATAATTTAAATTACCAAACTAAAATAATATTCATTATGTGTATGTATTACTATATTGTGTTCAAAATTAGAAACATCAAAATTATAACCCTTTTTCCTTTTAAAAGGTGGAGTTTTGGACTGAATTAAGTGATACTGATTCAGAAATTAAAATTATATTTCTTTCATTTTTAGTAATGAAACTTTTAATCTTTTTTTTATATTTTGTTTTAATGTGCATTGATATACAGGTTGATGCATGAAAAAGTAACACAAATTTGAAAATTTATTAAACAGAATGTGAATACAATATTTTAAAAATATTTTTCAGTATGTTCTCTATTCTTATAGATTAACCTGCAACATTTAGGCCAAGCTGCAAGAGCTTTGTTAATTAATGATTGGGGTATTTTTTTAGTTCACCCTGAACTGCCTTTTGAAGGTCCCATAAAGTTCTGATATTTCTCTTATTTACTTGTGACTTTAAGTAACCCTATAAGAAATAATCGCAGGGTGTGCAGTCTGGAGACGATGGTAACCATTGCTCCAGTTCGATAAAGCTGACATTTTGTTCTCTTAAAAATAGGAGCGTTTCTTTAGCACGATGTGCTGGTACTGAGTCCTGGTGAAAAATATAGTCATTTGATGAATACAGTTTTTTAGCATCTCGAAGAAAAGGCTTCAAAACTTTATTCACATAATAGGGAGAACAGATTTTAGCTTTTGGTTCAATGACAATAGGCTTTGTCCGCCCATTTGCTGACAAACCAACCCACACCATTATGCCTTGTGGATGCGCGACAGATTCGAAAACAGCAGTGTCACATCATTTTTTTTCTTGAAACATATTGAACTTCATGTTTTCCCCTACTAATAAAACTAAGCTACATCTGATGTAATGACGTTTTTCCATCCACCGTGTTTTAGACGCATGTACATCTTCCAAGATCGTTTTAACTTCTTTTGTTGAGTCGTTTTGGAGATTTGGTGACACTTTGATTTTTTAACCAGCTGCTTATGGGATTTTTTTAAAAAACGACAAATAGTTGTTTGATTTACGTTATTTTTAAATGCCAATGTTTTTTGCGTCGGTGGATCCTCTTCTTCAACTTGTTTAATTATATTACGTTTCTGCAGATTTGACAATTTGCACTTGCGACCTCTGGTTTCTAATTTATCCGTGTCTCCCACAACACTTTCTTTAGATTTCTTAATCTACCGTATTTGGTTAATTGTTCAAGCAATTTTCTTATTTTTAAAATAATTTATTATAGCCCAATACGACCATTTCGTTTTTAAAAAGCATAGAACTTCACGCTTCACTTCTACGCTCAACTTCATCTTGATATGTTATATGTTTTGTTTATCCGCACGTCAGCAACTAGATTGACAGTTGATAATCAAATTTCCATGTAAACAATATTTTTCATTGTTACATTATTACAGTAAATCAAGGAAGAATTTGTGTGATGTTTTTATGCATCAACCTGTACATAGTGTTTCAATAGGATCTGACTAATATTAACACATTCTAATTATCTTATCTTACTTAAAATGAAATTAAGTTTATACACAATAACTATTAGAATTTGCCATTTATTAGTTTATTACTAATTTTTAAAAATAACATTTTCTAAGTGTTCTCTACGGGCTTGAATGCATTCTTGTATGTAATCTAATCTAGACACTACATTTATGCATAACTTGACTGCTGCATTCCTCTATTTATTACTCTTACTTCTCTGTGGTAATTTAATTAAATAAAAAAGTTGTGGTGTTAATCAACATTTAATTCATATCTTTTAAGTAATATACAGAGATGTGCAAAATACTTTCAAAAAAGTATTTAAATACAAAATCCAAATACTTTGAAATTTTCCTATTTCAAATACAAAATACTAAATACATTTTTGATTTGTATTTTCAAAATACTTTTCTTAAAATGCTTTTAGTAAAATACAATGGCACAGAAGGAAAACTTTAACTAAATTAAGTATAACTGTACAACTATAATAACTACTAATTAGTTTTTATATTTAATAACTTTAATAATAATAAATAAAATAAACGCAATAAACCATTGAAAAAAAGGCGCGAAATCAAAAAATGGAAAAATATAAGAAAAAAGTATTGAGTATTTTCAAAATAGGAAATAAATTACTAAAAGTATTTTAAATAAAATACAAACTACTTTTGGTGATGAGGTATTTGAAATACAAAATATAAATAGGTATTTAGTATTTTGTCAAATAATATAATCTATCTTCTTTGAGGTTATATAGTATTGTTTGTTGATATACTTTGTAAACAACACAGATTTGACAGATTACAAAAAGTAAACAAGTAGTGCCAACATGAAAATAGTTTAAATGTAGCATCAAATTCAAACCATCCTCACTCATTTACAATCACTTTGTATGTCATATATTAGTACATTATATAGTTTTATAGTACAATTATTAATTAAAGAACTTAAGTTTTTATTTTTCAATTTATTTACATTTGTTTTCTTGTGATCCTTGTCTACTTTGGTGTAATTATAAATATAAAACTACCTAGATTCCTATACATGTCCTTTTTTTAAATAAAATTTATAATTTCATAGTATTATTTTAGCTTCATAAGGATGTAGGAATTTTAACATGTGAAAAGATTATTAGAATCAGAGTTTGCTTACACCAATTACAGACATTAAGAGTAATGTAAGTGAATGACATTTCAGAAAACAAAACAATGTTTTTCTCAATAAACAAATAACATTTTTAATAAATTCATACGTGCGTTTAACAACCAATCAGAAGGCTGTATTGGCCAACCCAGATGAGTTTCAAATTGATAGTATTACAAATAAGCTTTCCATGGTAATGCTTTTGATTTTCAAAATCATGTTAACGTTTGTTGTAATTTACTTGCAATAATTTATACATAAAATAAAATTTGTTACTTTTTTTTCTATTTTGTATCTTTCCACATCCATATAACTAAGCCACCACCGTACTTATTAGTTGGGCAGAGATGTTCTTTATTTAGTTCTGCATTTCATTTCTCCACACCATTCGTCTGCGATCTGAACCAAAGGATTCAGTTTTGTTTCATCTGAGAAGATGACATTTCACCTAAACTTTGTGTCATAATTTATATATTTTTGTGCAAACTCTAAGCATTTCAAACAATTTACTTTTGAAATATTAAGGTTTCTTATATAGTGCTTGACAAATTCTTTCTTTGATACTCATTTGTTATTTTGTGCTAATAATTCTTTGCATAATTTGGGTACACACAATAAACTGTTTGTCCTGTGCACTCAAAAGTCTCTTTCTACCATGGCCTTTTTGATTTTGTAGTGTTCCTTCATATTTATATTTAGAATGCAATATAGAATGCGTCCTACCAATAATCCCACCAACCTCTCTTAAGGAAAGGCTGCCCTGGCAGTATAGTTTTATCACAAGTTTGCAAGTTGGCCTACTTTCTTTTTTTAGCCATTGTGCACACAACTTTCAGTTACTCTAGTAACTGCTTTAGACATTCCTGCATGTTGTACATATGTCATGTAATATAATAAGGAGTTTCCCCGAATGTTGTTCCATAATGACATTGACAATTAGGTTCTACCCTTAAGCAAGAAAGTACTATTTATGTTATAATGTATGCTCAATCTTGTGTTATGAACAGACTTAGAACATTTTTAGACAGAAAAAGTTGTTTAATATAAGAGGAGCAAAGAAAAATGCATGTTTAACATACGCATACATATAGTTGTTTACTTTTAGAATGCACCTGTAACAGCCATGAAGTAAAGTTGAATTGTGCTTGGTTGAATACTAAATTGGTTGGCTATGCCAAATGTGCATATTTCTTGATAACAAAGCTGTTTGTTTATGCTGACTAGCAGGATTAAGTTTTTCTTTGCATTTTTAAAAGTAATTTTGTATTATTCTTATGATTACCATAATTAAAATAAAATGTTTAAAGTAAAAGAAAATAAGAAATTTATTAATTTTAAATAATAATAAAGTTCATTGATCTTAAATATCATTTTAATATACAATGCAAATATGCATGAACTGTCCATGCTTTAACAATGTAGCTAGGTGTAATGCTTAATAGTCTATCTATGTCCGAAGTTTAGTTATGAAATTGCTTAGTGTTTTCTTTCTTTTAGTTTAACACAGAATAGTATTTAATTTTAACTGTTTATTTTTGTTTATAGGCTCTATCATTTATATTTGTTTATGAGTTTTTCTTTCTTTCTTTTTAAATATAATATTACATATGAATATTGTAAAAAATATGTTTAAATTCTATGTGTACGCTCAATACTGTGAGTGCCTGTATTATGTATGCATCCTGCACAGTAACAAATTGTGTCTCAAACTGACACTCTTTTTGTTACTACGCAACACGCATTTGTAATATATACTACAGATTATACTCTGTCTCGTTTCTATAATTCCTGCTAAATTTTTGCCGTGTTGGTAACAATACCTTCTAAACACTAGTTTTTCACTGAGAATTGTTGGTAATATCAAACAGATTGCTTGTTTTTATTTGAAATCAGCAGAGGTTAGATTGTCATTTAAAACAAGACACATGTCTGAGTTGCACTCTAGAAAAAGATCAGTTTTGAAATGTCAAGCACAATTTTTAGAATTAAAACCCTAAATGCCACTCAAAGAGCAACATTCCAGACTATGTGAAACGTTTGACGTTGGGTAAGGTTTATATTGAAAAACACATTGTTAACAAAAAATACTTTTATTATTGGATTAGCAAACAAGTAATTTATAACATGATAAAAAATTTTAAAAAAATTACAAGATTCAAAAACAGGGAGAAAGAAAAGAATTTAATAACTAGGTATTATTTAAGGGAAGAATTATCAAGGGAAATTTTCAGTAGGTTAAGATTAGGAAAAATTTGTACTTTAAATAATTTACTAGAACATGTTAAAACAGAACTAAACTATGCCAAATCAGAGCATTACTACATAGAATTATTGTGGATACTGGCTTTCGATACAAAAAAATAAATAACAGAAAAATCTAACTAAACTAAATTTGAAATTCTTTTTTCATTCAAAAACATTCCCATATTTTAAAGTTACCTTTGTTATTTGTTTATTATTTGAAATAGAAATTTATTTATCGTGTTCATTACTTCAATATGAATTGCAATGAAAACGATTTGCACATAAAAACAAATTTACTACATTTTAACGTAACTTATATGACATTTGTTTGACAGAAAGTTTTCTAGTGAGAAATTTGTAACTAGAAGTAGTGACACCAACATAAATAAGTTTGGGATATAACAGTGCATCCAATTAAAACCCTAGAAATTTGAAATGGATTGGAATTATAGAAATGAGACGGTATAATTTGACATTCATTGAAAAATTATTCTTTTGTTAGAAATGTCATTTATGTACATAACTCTTAAGGCATGTAGTTAGCATAAGCACTCTCCGATCCTAATAACATTTTCTCATATTAGAAATATTCCTATAGCTTATCTCATTTCTATAATTCCAATCTATTTCAAATGTTTAGGGTTTTAGTTGCATGTACTGTTATATCCCAAACTTATTTATGTTGCTGTCACTATTTCTAGTTACACATTTCTCACTAGACAATTTTCTGTCAAATGAATGTCGTATGTGAAAATAGGATTAGAATGCAGTAAATTTGTTTTTATGTGCAAATCAGTTTGATTATAATTAATATTGAAGTAATAAACACAAAAAATAAATTTTTATTCCAAATAATAAACAAACAACAAAAGGCAATTCTACGAAATGCAAACATTTATCTTTTCTGAATGACAATCTAACCTCTGATTTTAAATAAAAACAAATAACAATATCGTCAACATTTCTCAATGAAAAATGAGCGGCTAAATCCACGACACTGCTCCTAGAAGTGCGCATGCGCGGTATCTAGATGACATTCTATAAGAACGGGATATTTAAATTTAAAACAGTACATTTATCGCTACATAGGTAAACAACTATACATTTTCTTTTTTGTTATGCCTCTTCTGTTAAAAGAAACATTAGAAATTAATAAAAACTTTGAAAGCAATTATAATATAATTACTCTAAAAACTAATGTAGCTAATACATTATAATTACAGATTTAGCATAATTTATAGAAATAAACTGGTCAGGTTTATATTTTACTGGCGACTGTTAAGGAGCAAGAAGCGTGTTTCCAGTAGCAATTGAAGGAATAAAAAACATTTATTGAATTAAAATATAAATTTATTTTAGCATTTTATAAAACAATTAAAGCAGAAATAACAAAGTAAAGTTTCGTATCATCCTGTAACAAAAAAATGATCAATTATGACATATTAGAAAAATAAGAAAAGAATAAATATATTGAATATTAGTATTAAGACGAGTTATTTTATTCATTTCATTAAACGTTATATCATGACTGCCTAGTTCATACCAAGGGGTCCTTACCACTAGACTATGACGAGAGATGTATGATTCTAGTAGTAATTTTAGAGTTAAAATTTACACATTGAAAAAAAATCCAAAACTCTTTTTCAGTACAGCCTTAAAAAATTAAAACAAAAGTAACTTTTACATTAGATTACATACTGAATATTAGAATTTAAGTACTGGTAAATGATACTTAAAGAATTGTCGAAATATAATTTTCTTAAAGTGCTTAATAATGGTTTTTCAAATTAATATTTGAAAGAATTGGTATTTATCTGCTTGAAAATAATCCAGCAATGTATTAAATAAACTCTAATGTTGCTATGTAATAATTAAATTCTTGGAGATAGTTTTGATGTGGCACAATGACTAAAAAAGAAAATATTACCAATTTTGGATGGAGAAAGAACACATAGAAGAGCAAGGAGATGGTATAATGGTAATGAAGGCTAAAGATGAAA
>VTPC01004460.1:27699-60961 GCA_011009095.1 Ignelater luminosus
ACACTAAATATCTACCCATTGGTAATATTATCGAAGGACTTAATAATCTATTTCTTAGTTTGGTACTTATGTGGATAGTAATAGTACGATTACATTCGTAATTTGCCTGGAAACATTCAAATAATTTGTCATCTTTAGCACATGGCATGACAGATTTCATTTTCATAGCCTTGAGGATTCTTGAGTCCCCATCGGAAGAAAATCCCTCTACAACAATATCTAACTTTTTAGCTTCGTTTTCAATGTAATTCCATCTTTTTAGTATAACATCATGGGTAAATTTATTGTTGGAACCAAAGACGCATAAAGTGAAGGATGGGGAATTAGGCGCTAATGATTGTGCAACAATTGCATAAAGATTATTTGCTACGGTCTCATTTTTGAAATACTTTTGTATTTCTGTTGCTGATGTTGCGATAAAGCTGTTTTTTAGAGGACATCCATTTTCATCATACGGTGTAGTGAAGCCTACTATTCTATTGTTAACCGAATCATATTCTCGAGAACTTACTATTCTTGTTTGATCTTCGGAAATCCAAACTTTCAATGGGTAACCTCGTTTCAACAAAAAATCTTTTAGCTGAGGAAGTCTAATCTCTCCTTCTAGAATTCTGTCATTGCTTCTCAAAGATCTTTGTATGATTGAAATTGAAGGTATTGAATTTGGTAGATTTTTTCGTATGGTCTGGTATACTAAGCGTCCACACAATAAGAAAAGAGATGAACAAAATAGTTTTAAGCTTTTGTCGTATCTATTTGCTGAAGGATTCTTGTTGTTACTATTATTTATGGCAGTTCCACACAGTAATTTCAATATACCACTCGATGTTTTTATTTCTGGGGATGTATCTTCAGTTTTGGCTCGAGCTTTTAATATCTTATTGATCAACATCTTTTCCAACTCTTTATTTTGCTTCAAGATGTGTTCAATCTCGTTAAGAATAGGAAAATAATCTGTAATTAGATTATTGTCATTAGATGCTTCATCAAGTCTTTTTTTGTTCGATTAGCTCTTGAGTATATTGACCAGTCAACAGCTTTAGACTCGCATTTAGATACAGTCCAGGGTTTTTTTTACTAATATATTACTATGCACAATGACTTTTTCTGAGTTACTAACATTTTGATCATTTTCAAACTCGTGTTCAACAGTGTTTGGTTCTATTACTGTTTGAAAAAAATTAGTAATTAAACTATTTGATCGACTGGGTATCGCTGCTTTTTTGTTGCTAATGCTAATGCCCCATAAAAGCGTATTTATCTTGCTTTAGCAATTTTTGCATAACAATACTACTACTGTCCAGGAGCCTTTTTATGGTGGCATCATCAACTTTAGAAACTTATACATTATTTTGAAACTTCGAAATAATTTTGTGCCACATTACACTGTGTTATTGTTCACTAAAGCTCAATATCTTTCAATTGCTTTAGCTTGTGGCAGGCTTGCAGGGTTTTTATTTTTAGGAACTAAAAATATATTCTTTTCTTGTAAATATGCTTGTACATGTTTGAGTAATGGCTGGTTGCTAAATCAGGCCAAAACATTGTTTTCTTGTTTTGGTAATCTTTTTCAATAAAAGAAATGTCTCTTCCTTATAATACTCATTATAGTATATCTTTCCATTTATAGTCCTGTGCGTTACAAAGGCTACTGATCGCTTTCCATTACTAGCTACCACCTAACATACCATACATTTAATAGGAAATTTACTTCTTGGTTTAACTTTGTAAGAGTGTTACACTTGTTTTTTTATTAGAGGAGCGATAGTAACTGTACACTAGCAACCTCGATTGGATCTCCTATAAAGTACAATTCGTCATCCATAATAAGTATTCCATCTCTCTTTAACTCAGCAAATTTCCTTATCAAATATGTAACACCATGTTTTACTTTAGGTATTTGACTTTTCGTATATTTAGGCGCCTTTTGTTTTCTATATGCTTTACTGCCCAGTTTCTGTACTTTTAAATGACATATAGAGGTCTTGAATACATGCAGTCCTTTAGCAGCCTTTCTTATCGAAATCTTACTTTTCCCTTCAAAAAGTTGTTTTACCTTAGATATATATATTTTTTGTCGTTCCCATGGAAACAGGACAGCCACTTCTCAATAAATCTCTAACGTGATTTATTTTTAAATATCTACTTATTAATTATTGAAAAGACGGTGTATTTTGAAATGCTTTGATCTTCAAAATATTTATAAACTGTTGATTTCTTTCTTTTATCATTGTTTCCAAAAAAAGTAATTATTCACTTCTGCAGATTCTCTCTTTTTTGTCTGTTCATTTTGGTTTTCAAATTAGTACAAAACAACGTTATAAGTTATAACAATTGTTTAATCTTAGATTAAACAGATTATTTTCTTCACTTAAAACAAAATTCTAAGTTCCTATAAAATTAAATCTTCATAATAAAAATCTAATATTTCAACATAAATTATTAAAGAAATTTTCTAGGTCGTTTGAAACACATTAAAAGAAGTGCCTTCATTATCATTGTGTCACATTTCATAGTAAAAGAATGTACAAGTCAGCATGTCTGATCACGGCAAGATACAAAGTGTATCGACTTACACAGTATGAGTGTAGATATATTGTACAATAAACGTATAATTGCAAATGCAGAATTGTATAATTGTCGGTTACCTAGATTTGTAATAATGTTATAATTGCAGAACTGTGATTTTATTAATCTGGTTATTGTCATTTTTATTGTTGTGTCAACTTATTAGAAATGTATAAAGAGGAAATTTGGAAACTTAATAAAACAGTATTAATCATTCATTGGTTGTACTCACTAAAAATGTATTGCCAGTATAAGCCTTTTCTACCACCTTAAAGAGATTGTGAGGCTGCAATCTCAGCAATACATCAACACAAGCTTCCGGATCATTTCCTGAAGTTTGACAACAATCTTATGAATGCAATGACATATGGCAACTATTATCCTCATTTAAAATAAGAACATTTTGATTTTAGTATTAAGATTTATGGGACAGGCCTTAATATCCAAGCTGGCGAAATCATATTCATATTAGTCAAGGTGTTTCTGCAGTCTAATAATATAAGTAAACATCTTTGGTGTCTAGAAACGTCAATTTAGTTAATTTCTTTATTGTTTGAACATGACATTCAATGAAGCCATTAGACTGCGAGTAGTGAAGACTGTTTGTTTGATGTAAATTTTTATGTTTAAGAAAATTTTAAAATTTTGTTTTTGAAGTGAAGACCATCGTTTGTACAGGGTGGGTCAAATTGGTTGTCATTATGGGATATCTGGTTTTTGGGAGCATAAACTATTTTTTCTATCCTGAAATCAAATGTTAAAGCAAAATCTTAATGTCATGACCTACTTTTGAGATATTAACATAAAATGATTTTTCCTCAAAAAATACTTTTCCCTGCATCTTACTTATTTGAAAAGTTATCAAAAAATTTTAAGAAACTCTTTTATTACAAATTTAATTTTCAATAGCATTGCACACCGTTTTTTTTTCAAACTTGACTGTTTTCAATAAATACCAGGCAAATATTTTTTTGTAATGGAATGCACAGTTAGCTATGACCTACATACTTGAAAAGATTATTGTTCAAGTTTTACAAATGTATATAGATTGCATTACTATGGTCTTATCAAAAAAATTAAATACTAACACGAAAACTTTAAGTAACAGAGAAAACAGTTGAATGCTAAATATAAAAACAAGTGAGCATTGGAAAGAAATAGTAGGCAATGTGATAAGTTCAACATGTTTAATAGCTTTAATCATCATTGAGACTTAATGTTAACGGAATACGGGGGGTTCGGTTAACCACCGTATATACGAAAAGGGGTGGTAGAAAACATGATTGGGAACTTATCTAACCTAATATACTATTATACAAAGTGTCACGGTTTTTGAGATATTGTCATTTTTCATAATTTCAGCCAATTGGACGTATTTCCCCATTTAAATGTAAACACCACACCACTGGAAATTTTTAATTTAAAGGGAATGATAATGTTATAATCTTTCATAACTACTCTATCGATTTTAGTCATTACCATCCACTCCTACAAGTGATTAAACAAATTGGACCCGGAGAAAGTTTTTTAACTTTTACTTTAAAGGCTATAAAAGAGAAAAATCTAATGGGTAATTATGTTCAATCATTTTTAAAAACATCCTTGTTCTCTGTCCTTTAAAATGACATATCATACTTTTAACCACCTGTAGATTCTTAGGACTAACAGGCGACTTGACTACAAAGGAACCGTTTGGCCGCACAAAAGCAAACACTTGATAACACGTTGTTGGTTGTAGGTTTGGCTTCATAACCATTGGTGGTGTTGATTTTTGCATTTTCAACCGTTAATTTTGTGATTTTTGCGTGTTGCAGGTCCGTATCAATTTGCGTTGAACTCCACGTTTTATTACAAGCGTTTAATTGGACTATTAAAAAAGCATTGAATCTACTTTGAATTACACTTGTTTGATTAGATTATTAAATAGTGATGGTCCCCAGACATAATAACCTGAGGGTGTCAAATACGGTGATCGAGCACGCCATATTATCGGCCCGTTTCGCCCTATCCATCTTTTGGGAAAATTGGCATTTAAAATGTTTTTTTGGATGAAGTGCCACTAGATAGAATCCGACAAATGATTTCTCAAAACGATGGATGCCCTGCCTACTATCAAATAGCCGTAAGAGACTTTTTCAATAGATAGATAGGGCGAAAGTGTGGCCAAACAGTTTCTTTGTATTCAAGTCGCCTGTTAGCCTTAAGAATCTGCAGGTGGTTAAAAGTGTGATATGTCATTTTAAAGGGCAAAGAACAAGGATGTTTTTAAAAATGATTGAGCATAATTACCCATTGGATTTTTCTCTTTTATAGTATTATAAAGTAAAAGTTAAATTTTATAGAGTCATAATTTTTTTAACTTTCTCCGGGTCTAATTTGTTTAATCACTTGTAGGAGTGGATGGAAATGACTAAAATTGATAGAGTAGCTATGAAAGATTATAAGATTATCATTCCCTTCAAATTAAAAGTTTCCAATAGTGCAATGTTCACATTTAAATGGGGAAATACGTCCATTTAGGTGAAATTATGAAAAATGGCAATATCTCAAAAACTTTGTATAATAGTATATTAGGTTAGATAAGTTCCAAATCATGCCTTCTACCACCCCTTTTCGTATATACGGCTGTGAACCAAACACCCTGTATATGTAAAACATAGTTTTTGTAAGTCAAACATGAGGAACAAGCAGATTGACACTCTTTGCTATTGAATTAAAAAAATTAAAACAGATGAACATCTCATGGCAAAAAAATTGAAGATAGATCAATAACTGACAAAACATTAAAAATTCTAAAGTTTTGTGTGTGCTTGTGTTTGTGCAAAATAATTTGAAGCCTAAATAGTAGTACTGATATATTTATAAACCCTGACAGTGAAAAAGGGATGGAGTTATTGTTTACTTAAATACAATACAAATAAGAATAAAGCTTGTGAAACATACAGAACAAGATACAGTATAATATAATCTTTTGGTAGAGGCTTTTTGAACAGTTTGGGAGGTTTTAGATTTAGATTGTATTCCAGTCTTCTAAATGTCTTAGGATTAGGAGCCGTCTTTCAGGATATTTTGTTCCGTATAATTTGCAAATTTCATCTTTGTTTTTAGAGCATTCAATAAAAGCAATTTTTGACTGTTTGCAAATTTGGCTAGTCTTAAACAATGTTTATAATTAGTGTAAACTTTACAAATATTTTGGTACTTGAGTTATTTTGCACACAATTCATCCAAATTTAAATGTTGCCTGGGGTTTCATAAAAAATAATAATTTTCTATTTTGCTGCTATCAAGTGAACTTTTTAGCCAACCAAGGTATATCTATTCTATTTTTAGATAAATTACTCTGCAAATCTCGTCATACCTCAGGTTTTCTATAGAACAAATTAATAAATTCGAACCAAGAATTTTGGTGTTGACTTGTAATGCTGAAGTGAATCTATTACTTTTACAATCATTTTTATTGTGTTGTTTTTAGTTTTGTTATTTGTTATACCCATTTGCTTTTCCTCCTTTTATTCAAAATGAATCAAATTAATATTAAACCACAAAGAAAACACTGAAAATAGAATTAATTAGATAAACAAAAAAATAGATTTGTTATTAAACCAATAAAGAATTGAACAATAATGTAGTAATTTTCTCTTAAAAGATCTGTAAACCAAAAAATTAAAAGTTCTTGACAAAATCTAAATATGTGTAGGTATTACCAAAACAATTAACTTTGGAAGAAATGCTTGCAAAAGCTTAACAACATTAATAAAGTACTATGTGATACGATGGCAGCCCTTGAATATCTAATTTATAATGCATGTTTTGTGCTTTCACTGTATCTTATCTTTGCTTTATTAGTCTTTCTGTTTTTATTTTAGGATTCCAAAAATGGACAACATTCACCCACTTTTCAAAGCAGAAGTAGACCGCATTTTACAAAGAATCCTGAATGGAATTATAAACTCATATGCATTCTCAAGTATGCTTACAAAACCGCAAAGAATGTTTGTTCATGACCAGTGTGTAAGATTGGGTTTGAAATCTCGTTCTTATGGGATAGAACCTAACCGAGTATTAACCATTTGTGGAAACAATAAACTATTCGAGAAGAAATTTGAACTTGGATATGATGAAAGAATAAATAATCTTATAAACTCCAGTTGTATGGTATATAAACAAGAACAACTACCTGCACCCAATGAAAGATTAACATCTGGGCCTAAAAATAGTAATCAAAGATATGGAAGGTTATGTGGAGGAAAACCAACAGTTCCACGTGCTGCAGGGTCAAATCAATTTATGGAATTTAGACAACAGTTACCTGTTTGGAGAGAGAAAGAAAGATTTTTGGAAATGTTGAAGAGCAACAGTGTTATTATTGTAACATCAGAAACAGGTTCAGGGAAGACAACACAAATACCACAGTTTATTTTAGAAAATGCATCCAATAGGTGCATGACATGTAAAGTTATATGTACACAACCACGACGTCTCTCAACAGTTGCCGTTGCTGAGCGTGTGGCTGCAGAAAGAGGAGAAAGATTAGGCTACAGTGTTGGTTATCAGGTAAAACTGGAGACTAAAGCAGGTTTTAATTGTGCTTTAATTTATTGTACCAATGGGGTATTACTACGTACACTTATGGATAATAAAGAAGATGTGAGCAATATTACACACATAATTATAGATGAAATACATGAAAGAGATAAATATACAGATTTTCTGTTAATTGCATTAAAACGACATCTACGTTATAATAAAGCATTGAAAATTATCTTAATGTCTGCTACAGCAAATATTGCTTTGTTTGGGAATTATTTTGATTCTGTGCAAGTGTTGCATATTACAGGAAGACCATTTGACGTGGAAACATATTACAAAGACAACATTTTGATGATGCTTAATAATCAAGAAGTTGTAGGGTCAAGCACTGCAGCTTGTAACATTGAAAACAATGTAAATATTACTCATTTTTCTGAAATCCCTTCAGAATTGGATGAAATTCAAAGAGATATGAATGAAACCATAATGGAATGTTTACGGTATGGTTCCGAAGATTCATTTAATCAACTTCTTATGTTAATTATTTCTGAACAAGGCAATGTAAATCATCAAACTCCAAGAGGTTGCTCGCCTCTAATTGCAGCTACAATTCATGGTAATGCAGCTGTTGTGGCAGAGTTATTATCTTTAGGTAAGTCATTAACTGCATGTATTGATTTAGCGCTTATTATATATTTAATGTCTTATTAAGGTGTATTACAATTCCTGTGCAAAAAAGGTAAACCATATTGCTAAAAGTATCTTTTTCTACAAAACAAGCATTAACAGGAAATAAGTTGAATTATAATAATTAAAACACAATTCCACTTATAACCTTAAATCTAAAATGCCTGACGCGTTTCTATATACAGGGTGTTACTTAATGTTATGTACTTATTTTAATAGGTGATTGTTGGATCAATTTTAAGTCGAAAAGTTCATATAAATGTATGTCCTAAAATGCTTGGTTTTCGATATACAGGGTGTTTAAGGTTTTATTTTTTCTTGATTTTTTACCAAAGATTTCGAAAACCATTTGAGAACTATATCAAAATATATGCAAATGCAAGACTGTTTCCACTTCTTGTTGACACCCTATTATACCTAACTCTTATCACTTAAAAATCATGTATTTGATTCTTTATTAATTGAAGTAATAGTAGTTTTTCTAACACCGTATTCGAAAGTAGGCTTTTCTTTATTCATTTTGCTATGGAAACTAGATTTTTACTTGACTAGAAAGAAATAACTACAAAGAACATTTATTCTTCTTCTGTAGGTGTACATGAAAACTCTTGAACTACACTTTCACTCATTTTTAAGAATTACAAAACCAAAATTGCGAATAATTACACAATTACGCAAAACCAACGCAAACAGATCAGAGCGTGTATTTCTTTACATTTACAATTTTGTTTTTGTCACCTTGTATATGCAGATATAGATACAGACAACCTGATTTTTGCGAAAAAATTCAAACGGTTTTTAATTATTTGTGATTTCTTTTATATTGTTTCAAGTTTTTTACATCAAATATGTAAATGCAAAACATGTTTAAAATTAAATACTGTCCAACTTTCTTTACACATTATTTATGAAATGCATTTTATTATTAATTTTTAATACAAATTTCAAGTGCTGCCATGTAAATACTGAAATTTGACAGTTTCAACAAATGAAGAATTTGGTTGTTTGGTTTTAATGAAGAGATACAGGTTCAACTCCTGCTGCTGGCTACTAATTTTTTTCAATTTTTTTCAATTTTTATTTGACATCTCCTTTTTGTAATAATTAACTAGAGTAATTTTAGTTATAAAAAAATTTAATATAAAATTTAAAGAAAAAACTAAATATGTCACAAGGTGTCCGACAGTGAGGCTCGAACGCAGGACCTCTAGATTAGAAGTCAGACGCTGCATCCACATGACCACATTATTGCATTCTTAAAATTTGCCAGTTATGGTAATATTTAAAGTACAGGAGCTTAAATTTAAAAATTAATAATAAAATGTAATTGATTAAGAATACATAAATAAACCAACTATTAGAAAATCTCAGTTATAAATAAACTTAGTTCCATCCTGGACACTTTTACATATTTGCTGTAAAATCAACTGGGACGATAATACAAGCATAATTTGGTATACCTACAAGTACAATATCTGCACCAGACATCACCTTGTATGTGATTATGGCGTCGGAAAAAACCGGTGTTAGAAAAAATATTGTACGTAACATGTCAGTAAAGTATCACTTTCCTGACTAGTTACGTAAACTACTATTATGTGACAGATAAGGAAAGTGATACTTTACTGGATGAGTAGACAGGTTCCAAGATAAACCGATAGATGAGTGCAAAGACACTTTCCTGGCATGTTTTTTCTCTAACACCATTTTCTATTAAAAAATCACAAATAAGACTAGTCAAATAAGAGAAATAAGATTATTTTAGGCCATTAATTTTGAAATGGATGAAATCACTGAAAATCAATTGACTTGTTTGTTAATTTATGTTTATTTTTTTTAATAATTCTAGGAGCAGATATAAGATTGGAATTTGAAGGACAAAATGCTCTGCAATGGTCTGTAAATAATAGAGAAGTATTTGAACTGCTGTTTAATTACCAAAAAAATGATAATGATCCACTTACAACATGTAGTGAGCCAGTTGATTATGATTTAATTATAAGAATTATAGACCTTATACATAGTCACTGCAAGAAGAGTGGTTCTATTCTAGTATTTTTACCAGGATATGATGAAATTTTAAACTGTTATTATAAGATTGTTGAAAGCTCCTTGATTAAACGTGAAGAATATGAATTCTTTATGCTTCATAGTTGCATGGATATTAAAACTCAACATAATGTATTTAATGTAATTGAGGATAAACAGAAAATCATTTTATCTACTAATATTTCTGAGACAAGCGTTACTATTCCTGATGTTTCGTTTGTTATTGACAGTGGGTTAGTAAAAGAAAAGATCTATAATTTTGTAAGTATTTAACAGATAAGTTAATGATGATGGTCTATGTCAATCTCTTTTCCTTCAATAGACAAGTGGTACTTGCTCGCTTCAAACGATGTATATATCACAAGCAAGTGCAAGACAAAGAGAAGGTAGAGCTGGACGAACTAAAGATGGAATATGCTTCCGTTTATATTCAAAGAAACAGTTCGATAGAATGCCAGAATACAATACTCCGGAAATATTAAGAACCCCGTTGCATGTAAGTTTCTAGTTTTAGTATTTTGTTATTTACTATCTTCTATTTATAAATATCATACCAGGGTCCTGAAATGTATTTTGTTTTGTTTCTGTGTCTGCTATTAGCAGTTTTGTGGGCGTCAAAAGTTATGTTATGAAATGTCAGTATTTTTATAATTTTCATAAAATGGAGCTTGAATGGGTTATGAAATATTTTATTACATAACTAGTTATGTAATGAAATTTTGATGATAATAAAAAAACTAAGAATAAACCAACAATGATTTAGAAGTTTTATAAGAATCAAGGTAAAATAAAATTAGATAATAGTTATTTACATAATTAATTAAGAAAAGCACAATATTGTTTGACGAGATGTGAGTCAAACAATAGGACTTTTCATAAAATATTATATACAAACAGAGCTGTGACCAGTACTCAGTAAAAGTACTGGAAGTAACCAGTATCCAGTATCAAACCATGAATCTTTTACTTGCAGTACTACGTACCAGTACTTTTCAATAGTACTTGGAATATTCAGTAAAGTACTGGAAATCAAAACTTTGCAGTATCAGTATTAAGTAAATACTCTTTAGATATTTCCAGTACTTCTGAGTACTTAAGATTACTTTTAAGTACTGGCAGTAGTTTCAAGCACTGCAAGTACTTTCTTAAAAGGCAGAGTACCAGTATTAAGTAAATACTCCTTGAATAATTTCCAGAATTGCAGTACTGCAAAGTAAGTATCTTTACTATTTGATTTTATATGAGAATGTTACCGAATAGAAACTTCAGATTTTTTTTTACTTTTTGAGTAACAATCAAGGTACATATTGATGAAGCTTGCTCTGTAAATGTGTCTTATTAGTCAATTTTCTAAAAAAGAATTTTAACATAATAATGGTATTAAACAGAAACTTATAAAATAAATTGTTTTAATTATGTTTTATATAATTTGTCATATTTTCTGTTTTTTCAAATTATCAATAATAATTATCTATATATAAAACTACAAAAGATATATGTACATATATTTTAATAACAATTTGTACCACAATTTAAGTTTCCAAAAACAAAGTAAATTAGGAAATAAAACTAAGAAATACATACAAAAAGGCTAAGCTAACTCAAAAGTACAACCCTTGTTTATATGTATAACTAACAAGGATATTATTTACTAGGTATATAAAAGACTGTATTGCTTTTCAATAGCACCAATTTCTCAAAATTGGTGTCACTGAGTGCATATTGTCTTGGTGCGTTGATAATTTGTACAAATGAAAATAGGCTCTCTACAGGGGCAGAAGATGGTAAAATACAGTTGTATTTTATGAATAATTTCTTTATAACCTCATAATCATTCAACACTGCCAAGTTTGTTCTTTTATCATTTAATACTTCAACAATTCAAATTCGAACTGAGTTTGGAATGTTTCATTTGACGGCAGCACTGCCGGCGTAAAAATTTCATTGTCGTCTTTAAAATCAAAAAATGTATCTTCAGCATTTTTACTGACAACCATCTCAGAATCTCCTAACTCTTTAAAGTCCAAAGTGGCATCGAGTACCCAAGACTGAATATCTTTTGCAGATATTTGAACATCCGTATCTCTAAAGACGTTATACCACCTCATCTTAAATCTGGGGTTTGTCACTGCAGCTATAACAGCTCTCTTAGATTGCAACTTAAAGATTTCATTGAATCCTCTTTGTATGGATTCTAAGACGTGATCTAGAGGCTTACACAATTGTTTAATGTCTCCTGCTAGTTTTATTTTTTTCAAGTTTTGTATGCATAGATACAATGCTTGGAAGAAGGTACCCATAATAAGTATTTTGATCACCTTGGAAAAAATCAAGGGTTTCCAGTAGAGAGATTATTTTATACAAAGTTCCCATTGAAAATTATTTACAGGCTATTCATTACCACTGTGACTGGTTTTTGCAAAATCAATAAGCTTAGATATATTCCTTTGTAATCAACTCAATTGTTAGAAAAATTTTAAAGATTAAACATCTTTTATAATTGGATTTTGAAGCAAAAAAGATCAAAAAAACCAGTGAAAGATCTAAGAAGAACTGAAACAAAAAAGAGCACTAAGAAATTAAAAAATGAGCTAGAAACACTTTAAGAAAATATAATAAAAATATAATAGAAAAAATGTATAAAGGAAGAAATAACATGTCAAAAATAAGTAATAGTATTAACAAGAACAACAAAATTCAGTATTAGGGTTTTACTGTTTAAGATTCCTTGTTTTATAAAAGCACCATAAATTTTTCACTTGTAATCCTAATATTTTGAATAGCCTGCCTGACAATAGCTTAATCTTCTTATCTTAGAATTTTAACCATCAATGTGCATCATCCCCTTTATACGAATCTTCCATAAATTTTGTGCCATAAAGGGCTTATAAAATCTATGTGCATTGGTTCTTGTGACCCATTTGTACTTACAGCTCAAGAAAGCAATTAAAATTCTAAGAAGGACGGCATAGAAGCAGGGCCGGCTGAAGAGCTGGGTTTGCGGCGCAACTGCCCAGGGCCCGGCGCCTTAAGAGAAAAATTATCAATTCTTTGCATCGATATGTTCAGAACAAATAAAATTTCTAATTTTTTCTAAACATTTAAAATAAACAAATTAGACTATGTCTAGAAAAACAGTGTGTTTCTTCTTTTTTTATTTTAAGGGCCCCGCAAAACCCTGCTGCCCTGGGCCCCACAAAACTTCCAGCCAGCCCTGCATAGAACTAAACTATAAATGAACCTGTTGAAGACATTTGAAAATTTCTAGGTTTACTTAAATGTGTTTGTAAAGTCTAATTTAAGAAAAACAAAGAATGAAATGCTATTAAATTACACATTTTAGGTAGAAACTTTTAACTTTCTTGTTTGTAGTACTGCGAGAGCAACAAAAACACAAGTCGAAGGTACCCTTGGAATTTTAAAGTTTTTTCTTAGATTAATCCTGAATTTGAAATGTGAAACTATCAAAGACAGCAAATTCAGAATCCATGGGTATTATTTGTTTTCTTAAAAAGCATGCTGACATTTTAAATTTTACATTTTATGGAATAACTTAAAAAATAATTGGAAAGATATGAGAAACAAACAAAAAAGATTATCAAAATAAGGAAAGAAATTGTAGGAGCAAAAAGGGCGAAAAATAGCAAACTAAGATTTTGCCTTGTACTGTGCTAATCATTTAACAACCAGGTTTTACAGGTTAATGCAAGGATAGTTATGAAAATAGTGTCTCTCTTTTTCTCCCTAAATGCTAAATAAGTAGTACCTGGATTATTTCTATATAAAAAAGTAATACTGGAAGTGCTTTAGTAAACTACTTAGAGTATTTATAATTTTACAGTACTTTTCCCTACTGGGGGTACTTAAACGCAATTCTGGGAGTAGTTTATATTTTTACAGTACTTATACTGGAAGTGCTTCAGTAAACTACTTGGAGTGTTTATAATTTTACAGTACTTTTCACTACTGGGAGTACTTGGACACAATACTGGGAGTAGTTTATATTTTTACAGTACTTTTTTAAGTAACAAGTAGTACTTGTTAAAAATTCTAAAATAAAAGTACCAGTACCAGTACTTTATAGATAGAATACTGGAAATTCCAGTACCAGTACAGCAATATTAAAATTAAAAGTACTGAAAGTAAACTACTTAAAGTACTTATACTACTGATTACTGTATTTGCAGTACATTTTTGTACTGAGTACCTCAACTCTGTGTACAAAACTTTATCTAGTATTTATTTACTGAAGCTTGATAGTAAAATTCAAAGAAACATAGTAGCTCTGATTGGTCGAATTGCATGGTTGTTCTCAAAACAGTGATTTACATATAATAAATCTCCTTTGACAATGACATTAGTTTTCAGATTTCTAATATAAAATGTCAGTTAATTGTACTTTTTCTGGCAAAAACCTAGCCTTAAACACAGATAATTAAATCGCACTATAAATCTTGTGTAAACTCAGCTTTCATTGATTCATTTTTATTACTATTAACTTTGCATGAATAGATAATAATTTCATTTTATTGCTATTTCTTTTTAAGAATCTTGACATCATGTTAGCAGTACTTTATTTTCATAGTAACTTAATTATTTCAAGCATCCTTCCAACTTTTCATGACAGTTTGAGTTTTCGTAATGAAATTATATAAGATTTTGTACTTGTACTTACTTGTTTTGTAAATGATTACCTACATAAATAAGTACCACATGATATTCATTAGAGCAAGCAACTGATGTCAGTGTCAAGATTTCTGAATATTTTTTGACTGTACACATTTTATTGTGACTGTTTTTCAGAGTGTACCTGGAATTTAGCAGAAAAAGTTGCTAAATAGTTTTAGGTTATGTTGCATTTGACAACTAATTTTAGAAAATTATGCATTTATGATTTGAAGAGGAAATAAATATCAGGGTTCAGAGTTAGTTATTTTTTAACTAAAGATTACTTTTTTTCTGGTTTGTAACTTTTTGTTACTTTTTTTATATTCAAGTTACTTTTATTACTTTTTCAATGAGAAAGGTTCTTTTTTGAACTATTTTCAAACATAAAATGAAAAATTCTTCAAGTTGAAATGAAAAAAATATTTTTCTTTAACACTGCTGGAACGGTTTGAATTTCTTCCTTTTTCTTTTTTGGATACACCAACTGTGAAACATAACATATTAGATGGTGGTTGGTTGGTGCACACTAAAGCTGCTTTCTTTTCACGAGGTTCAAGCCCTCGGAGCACAAAGCGCGGAGCTGTTCCGAACTGTTCTGAAAAGAATGCTAATTTAGGAGCATTTAACGGGGCGTGAGACACCAATGATTCAGAAAATAAACATAAATATAACCTACATTCTAAAAACCGGAGCTTGATGCACCAACCCGTTTGATAGTGCATCAGGGGTAAGGGGAAGATTGATATTTTGTGCTCGTGAGCTTGAAGCGCCTGTGAAAAGAACAGTGTGTTATTGTGCACCTGAACTGTTTGGAGCTACCCCTCCCAGTGAAAAGAAAGCGTCTTAAGATAACATTAATGAAAGTCTAACATATAGTATGTTCAGTTATTCAAGTTTGAGTTTAGAGAAGTTAATATATTGACTTTGTTATTTATTCTATAAAAATGCATTTTTATTTTTTGAATTTAATTCATTTACCATCTTTCAAATTCAAATTAAGGTCCATTTTACTCCTGCTGTTCTGAAATAGAATGAAATAGTGATTGACTATATCATGTTTTGTTTGAATTTGAAATCAGGGAAAAGCTGACAGCATGAGATATTAACAACTTTACAGAAACAGAATTTTCAGTTTTGCCATTCAACAAAATATAACCTTTTTTGTGCTGCTGTCAAAAAAAATCATGGCCTACCATACTGTTTTGTAATTTGAAATGGATAATAAGGTTATAAGTTAATTTAAAATTAAACAGAATTTTCAATTGTAGAAAAAAGTGTTGTACATGTCTTGGACCATAGGTGTATTTTCTGGTCTAAATTAATTTTGTAGACTAAGGTGTAACTGAGATTTATCTCAACTGGAAAACTACTACTGATTTGTAAATAACTACATACACATTATTGTCAGGGTAGCTAATATGAAGGTTACTTTTCGGTTCCCCATTTTTTAAAATCAAAAGTTACATTTTCAACTATTTTTTTGTAGAAAGTTGCTCTGAACCCTGAAATATGACCTTTTAACAAAATAAAAATTTTAAATAAAGATAGCATTGAAAAAAACAGTGAAATTAAAAGCTTATAAAACTGCTCATGATTTTAAATAACATACATAACATGACGTTTAAGTTATACATTCATCTCAACACTAAAAAATGAAATTTCCTAATAAGAATTGACGCATGTAGTACCAACCATTTGACAGCTTGATAGTTTCTTGCTAAAGCGAACAAAGTATATTTTAAGGACGTTACCATCTTGTGATGTAACTGTGAAGTTCAAACCGTGTTATCGACTATTTTTGTGAGAAATAATTAAATGAAGTTGATGGTTTTTATACAGTACTATACAACAAAATTGAAATGTTGTGTACATTTATATAAAAAATATTTAACAATTAGACAAACTGGAAAAAACTGTTTTATTAAAAACTTGCTCCTTATTAGAATTCATAAAATATTCTGATACACAAGGGTTAACGACAATCTGAGCATGTAATTAGTAAATGAAACTGAAATTATAACCTAAAATTCAAATATGATATTTCAACAGGAACGAATGCAACTAGATTGATAATGTCAAAAATCATGGCAACGCATATTTTTCTTTGTTAGAACAAGTGTAATTGTTGTAATTAAAAAACATCTGGGAATGCAAAGCATAACCACAACGAACTCCATTTTGTTACTTTTTTCAGACTTCGGCAGCTATTTTGACCATGTTCCCGAGGTGATATCAATAAACTAAAAGCACGCGTTTGTTTTATTTTTTGATGTAGGATACGATTCTAAAGTAAAAAAAAAATTTTGAAAATTTTCCAATTTTCGGCCGCCGTTTTGTTACTTTTTTCAGACTTCGGCAGCCATTTTGGCCATGCCCCTGAGGTGATATCAAAAAACTAAAAGTACGCGTTTGTCTTTTTTTTTGATGTAGAATGCGATTCTAAAGTAAAAAAATTTTTGAAAATTTTCCAATTTTCGGCCGCCGTTTTGTTACTTTTTTCAGACTTCGGCAGCCATTTTGACCATGTTCCCGAGGTGATATCAATAAACTAAAAGTACGCGTTTGTCTTATTTTTTGATGTAGAATGCGATTCTAAAGTAAAAAAATTTTCCAATTTTCGGCCGCCATTTTGACCATGTTCCCGAAGAGTTATCGAAAAACGAAGATACCACGTCGTCTTTAGTTTTTGATGTAGAATCAAAATCTGAAGTCAAAATTTCAGAATTTGACAAAAAATGCGGACATACATACAGACAGACGGACTTCGCAAATTCAGTAACGACTCCTTCGGAGTTCGTTGAAAAAGCATTATTGCCACATGTCTGCCAGTTGCCTTGAAAGGATGTATTTCTCTAACCAACTAAAAATATTTAATTAGTTATGAATTTTCTAATGAAAACAATTTATAAAATTTAAATCATCAACATTTACATTAAAGGTTTGTTGGTCTGGCTTGTGATAAGTTGTACTTAGTTCAAGTTAGTGACGTCACAAGAACAAGTTGAGACAAACAAAGAAAATGTTTGCAACCAACGCTTTCAACACATTTGGCACAGTTTTAACCTGTTTTGATAGATTTGTAGTTTTCATCTGACATAACCCAAGTTTCAAATTTCGATCAATCAGTAATAATAAATCAGTAACTAGTTGTTTCCATTTTAATAAAATATAATAATTGTTTTTATTTTTTACTTAATTCCCAAAACATACCGCGCAACCTCAGTTATCTCATGAAAATTTTTAAGTTAGGTATCTGTATACGTTTACATTTTCTGCAACACTAGTTGAAGGTCAAATTTGCCAGTATAACTTGTACTTGCTCGAAAGATGGTACAGATTGAACGTGTTCGGAACCTGAACTTTAAAGTCAGTGAACAGCCGACAACTTGTTTAGTGCAACAAACGAACATGCCAACTTGTGATATCTCAACTTATTACAACAAACGAACAAAACTTAAGAGTTTTAAGTAGATTTTACACTTTTATCAATAATTCTTGTTTTTTTATACATTTTAGATGTTACTTTGATTATTGTGTACCTAACATTAAAATGTCTTTAATTGTTTGAAACCTACCAGATTTAAGTCAATCAAAGCAGTAGATATAAAGTGTCACAATTTAAAGTGCTCTACCTCCTGTTAAAAAAGTATAGGGGAAAGGCAGGTGACTGTGCTCATTATCAATTGACATGTTTTTGTCAATGTAATAAATTGTCTTACTGCTGCTATTTGCTAGAATAGTTTTATGATTTGTTGATTTTTTTTTGTAGGAGTTATGTCTACAAATCAAACTATTGGGTTATTCGCATGAAAAAATATCTGATTATCTAATAAATGCACTAGAACCACCACCAGCTGAATCAGTGCAAAATGCAGTTGATACTCTTATTGAGCTAGGAGCATTAACTGAAGAAGAAGCATTAACTGCTTTAGGAAAACACTTGGTGAAATTCTCAATCGAACCACGCTTGGGCAAGATGCTACTTTTTGCCACATTCTTTAAATGCATTGACCCTGTTCTTACCATCGTTGCTTCTTTGGACTTCAAGTAAGTTATTTTACTTATTCCTTTCCTTATTTTCTCAACGACCTATTGTTCTTAATTATTATCAACTTTCAAATAATAATTTCATATTGAAATAATGTTATTATTTATTTAGAGGAGAACCTTTCCTATTGCCGCAAACAAGCTGTGAAAAGACGGTTGCAAAGAGAAAACAACAAGAGCTTGCAGACGATACATTAAGTGATCACATAACAATTCTGAGAGCATACCAAATGTGGCAGGTAAATTATAAACTATACTTAAACTGTATCAAATAAATAGATATACATAATTTATAATAATATCCTATTTTTCTTCTAGAGTGGTAGACTGCAGCATAACAAGAAACTTATGAAGGAATACTACATAAATACAGCATCAATGGAAATAGTGCATCAAACACGCTCTTACCTGTTATCTCAATTAAGAGCA
The DNA here is from genome assembly GCA_011009095.1 of Ignelater luminosus. Taxonomy (NCBI): domain Eukaryota; kingdom Metazoa; phylum Arthropoda; class Insecta; order Coleoptera; family Elateridae; genus Ignelater; species Ignelater luminosus. The sequence goes on from VTPC01004460.1 coordinate 46,681, forward strand.
CTAAATTTTATTACCAATAGCAAAGGTTCTGATGTTCATTCTGCCAATGAACACTCTCATTGTTGGCCTATTGTTAAGGCTGTACTAGCTTTGGGTTGCTATCCTAATGTAGCTTTTGGTTATAGAGAAAGATTTGCAACAAGGTATAACATCTACAAAAGAAAATACAGTAGTTTAAAAAATCTTATTGTGCTTTATTCTCAGGATGCAAAAAGATGTTGTATTTTCCAAATATGCATCAATCAGCCAATTTGATTCAAAAAAGAGATCTTCAGAAAGAAGCTCAGACTTTTGTGTGATATATGAAGAATTAGTACGATACGGATCAAGATGCATAATTAAGAAAGCAACAGCCATTACTCCATTAACTGTGAGTACTTTTTGCATTTATTATATCATTAGGTGCATTTAAGGATGTCCAGCCACTTAATTCAGCAGGAATTTTATCAGTACATACTAGGTTTCAGCAGAGAATGATTCCGTAAATGACTGCTGCTGCAGCCATCATAATATTACATACACATTGACTTGTCTATTTTGATTTGAGGTTGAACTAAATCTAAGATTAGAAAACTGCCCCCACTACCCTTTTAGTAGCCTAGTACAATCTTTTTTTTAACAATTGTTTTTGCTATTGTGCCTTTTGGAAAATACTTCAGGCAAATGCTTGTTTTCAGTGAGGGTAATAGCACCAGGTTTGGCAAAATTCTAATTGGTGGCAAAACAACCATAGTAGTTAAGCCTTGAAGTGCAAGGGAACCATGACTGAACCCTTATCCAAAAAAACAACATATTAAATTCTTGTGTATTAACAATTATTATTCATCACTTTACCTCTGTTTAAAATCTAGCAATTCAGAATTGAATTTTGCAGTATTGTAATTTTTATATATTCGTGGTGTTTCTAAATTGCATGGAACAAATGTAAGGGCGTTATTATAATATGGTATAAAATAACAAAGAAACCAAGATAAGATGTTTTCTGGAAACTCTTCGTTGTAGAGCTACACCACTTTAAATTTTTGCAAAAAAGATGATTTTTTTAAATAACTCTGCAACAGTTAATGCTACAGTAATGAAATTTGGTATGTGTGCACTATCTACCAAGGCCTTAATTTACACTCAATTTGTTAAAACTGTCTTTGTGTTTTTGGAGGGTGGATGCTGCTCACCACATTTTATACAAAAATGTACTTAAATCTCTGTAGAGTTTTTCCAGAAAATCCGTATGTTTACAAAAATAACTGAAGAGGTTATGATTCTTTCCAAATGAAACAGGTTAATTAATGGCTGTCATAGTACAAACTGTTGCAGAGTTATTAAAAAAACTTTAAGGTGGCATAGCTCTGCTTGGAAACGTTTCTGGAAAACATTCTATGTAGGATTCCATCTTATCTTTTGCTGTAGAATAACGCCCATATATTTGTTCCATGCAATTTAGAAACATCCTGTGTGTATATATATATATATATATATATATATATATACATATACAGTGTGTCCAAGAAAAGGACGCATAGCATGGGGATCTTGAAAACCGTAAGAGATTCAGCATCGGTTAAATGGGATGAAAGCTGGCTATTTATAGGATCTTTTTGTTGGAGTTTGCAAAATCTTGATATCTTGGATAGTTTCAGAGATATTTAAAAAAAAGTAGATTTCTCGATTTTCGTTATTATTTTTTCTTTTATTTATTTGAAGAGATATCGGAAAACTAAAACCACTTTTCCATTGCCACTTTTTATTCTTTATTAAAATACGCTAACAAAATTCCTGTACAACGTTTCGGTTTCGAGTAACCATCATCAACCTCATTTTTTTAAATTAGAATCGTGACAACAAGAGCTATTCAAAACAATTTTCAATTGTTTTTCCTCCTATTTAAAAAAATGAGGTTGATGATGGTTACACAAAACCAAAACGTTATACAGGAATTTTGTTAGCGTATTTTGATAAAGAACAAAAAGTGGCAATGGAGAAGTGGTTTTAGTTTTCCGATATCTCTTCAAATAAATAAAAAAAAAAAATAATAACGAAAATCGAGAAATCTACTTTTTTTTAAATATCTCTGAAACTATCCAAGATATCTAGATTTTGCAAACGACAACAAAAATGTTCTATGAATAGCCAACTTTCATTCCATTTAACCAATGCTGTATCTCTTACCGTTTCCAAGATCTTCATGCTGTGCATCCTTATCTTGGACACACTGTATATCACATTTTTCTTGATTGCAGATAGCACTGGTGTGTGGGAATGAGATAAAGACTTTTAATGACAATGTTGTAAGAATTGATAATTTGATGTTTCAACATAATTATGACAATCTACAACTATTTTGCTTTGCACTCAGTACAACAGTGAGTCGTATAATAACTTATCCATGCTGCACATTAACTATAGGCGAACAAATGGTAATGAATACATTACGTAACATCTTAATTAATGAAGAAGAGTCTTACCATACACTTGGTAATCCTTCAGGAATTGGCAGTGTGCCAAAATTATTCTCAGTGAAATCAGTCAATAGAAGTACTGTTAATGATACAATGGGAAACTCGTCAAAGGATAATCAATATTTAGAAGATTCATCAAAGGTTAATCATTACCTGGAAGAGCATCAAGAACAATTGAAATCTCCAGAAAAGACCTTCACTATATCAGATCTTCAGCACAGTCTTCAACAAGTACAGTTGATGTACAAGAAAGATGACATTAACAACCGACATATATGTGATGTAAATAATTCACAAACTGAAGCACAACATACAGCACAAGATAGGCTCCTAAATGCAATTTCTACTACAAGTTCTACTAATTACAATGGCATGATAAATGAAGTTAAATCAGATGTTTATGAAGTTTTAACTAACTCTCAGTTTCTTAGTATTGCCCATCAAAGGGTATTTCACAGTACTAATAATACTGTTTTCTTTGTAATTAAACCATCGAGTTCGAATTATATATTGCAAAATAATCTGGAATGTACTTTAACTTTAGCACAAAATATCTTAGGTCATCTTATGGTAAGTACTAAAATCCACATAGTATTTATTCATGGAATACAATCTCTAGAAAGGTTCATACATTAAGTTGGAAAAATTAATTTTCATTTTTTGAGTGCATTTTATTCTATGAACTTAGAGAATAATATTAAAAACAGAACAGCTCAATTTGTTAAAAATTCAGTAAAATACAGTATTTTGGAAGCTTAGTTCTTAAGTCATAATTTTGAGAGAAATGGCTTTAAGCTTTGCATGCCATTTATTTATAACACGACACTGTGTGGAATAATCATATATGAAATAGTGAGGCAATAACCTACAGAGCTGGTTTATAGCTTAAAATTTTGCCAAAAGTTACTAGAAACATTTGGGATTGAAATCTAAAAATCAATAATTTGACTGTAATCATGTATGTCTTTACAGTGAAATTTACTTTTCCAACTTAAGGTATCTTTTTACAGATCACACTGCATATTTAGAATTATATTCTTTTACAGAAAAATGACTGCGTTTTCCTATTTTTTGCCATTCCGTTTAAGAATATACTTCAAGGTGTGGCCCAAGTAATGAACATCCTCTATTGTACCTCACAAACTGATATAAGATGGTTAAGTCAGGGCATATTACCATACGAAAGAATTAGGTGTGTATTAATATCTTTAAATAATATGAATAGCATTACTGAACAGAATATTAGAATATTTATTGGTGTTGTCATTAACATTATGATATAAACAGTAAATTTAGTTTATATTAATTAGATCAGTAGCGTTGTTTTTGTTTGTAATATTATCATACAAAACAAGTAGTTTTCACTGCCATAAAAGCTAGTTGCAGTTGCAATTTTTTAAATATTATGATCTTATATGTTATAATGTCTGTTACCTATTATAAGCCAAAACCACACTACACACTAGAATATTTCCACTATACTTGGCACAAATTACATTAAAGATTTCTCAAACACATGTTAGAATAGCCAAAATATTGCTATTTTAAGCGAGTACTTTATTAAAAGTTCAATTATTTTTCTATTATCTTTTTAAATAAAAAGAATATGAATAATACATTAGACAGTTATCTACCTAATTTTAGTTATTGTTGAGATTGCTTTATAAACAAAACAGCTATAACCTTTTAAAAAGAAATTTCTTACACTTTTATAAAAGTTAATAAGAAACATATTTATAATAGCATTCTGTTTTGAAGCGCACTAACATAAACAGTTGTTATTGCAAACAGATTTTTTTTGCTGCTTATTTTTACATTGATGGTCTTATTCTGTCAACAGCAATCGCCTCTCAATAATGTAAACATACATACAAACAATTTGATTAAGTTGTTGAAGTAGCTTTTTTATTAGATTCATTTAAACATATGTACTATAGCTAAAACAAAAACTAACTGTTTGAAACTGAAAGTGCTACATGTACAGTGTGTCCCCAGATTGAGTTTACAATAGATATAATGAACAAAAAAAAACTTGAATGTATGAAAAAAATGTACTGTCTATAAAATCTGTTGCTTGCCTTGCCCCAAAACTTCCAATAATAATAAAAAAATTCTGATTTACCAACAATGAAGAAAATTCTAAAAGTGCATTATTTTTCCATTAAAAAATGACCAAGTCCTATATTTGAAAATCACATTTTTTTTAATAAATTTGAGACTTGGTTGTTTTTTTAATGGAAGGATAATGTGTTGTTTCAAATTGTGAAATGGTACTCTTCTATTCAAAAGTAAAGTGTACAACTACTGTAAATGATTTGGACAATATTTCATTAATGTAAACTCGACCTTTATAGTTTGTTACCAGGTAACATTGAGCTTCAAAAAATTATCATAGATATAAATGTCACAGATTGGGTTTAATTGTTGTATTGATATTTTCTTGGATTACCATGGAAACCGTTTGAACAGAAATTTAATTTACAACATGTAAATAAAGTGTATGCTTTGCTTTTGAATAGAAGACTACATCTACTGTATCCGATTTAAAGGCATGTTAGTAATTATATTCATATTTCTAATGTCATTCTAATTTAGTTCCAGGAATCTAGCAAATCCGTGGGAGTTTGAAAATGGACAAAAACTAGAAAATACTATTGGCAGACAGCTATATAGCATGTTTTTTGAATGTTGAAAAACTTGTTCTGAATAGGCTCAACCAACATAAGATTTAAATTTCTACTTATTTATTTTGTGCTGTTTCTAAGTTAAGGATTATGGAAATAAAATCAGTAATTTCAATGCCTTGAAAAATCTCTAGGACATAACTGCACATTTCAAACCTGTATTTATAATTTCTTTGCTGTATTGGAGAAAGTGATGACATCATATTTTCTTACAGTTTTAGTATTTGTATTGTAACATAATATTTTCCATAGATTACATGACAAAACAACTGAGAAAAGATGCTCTAAATGTTTGTTTAGGCCATCTTGGGTACTACTTTAAACTAACAAACGAAAGAAGGTAAAAAGTAAATAACAGTGAATTTGTATTCGGTAGTGTATGATTGAATAAGACTTAAGTTATACACTAATGGAAAAAATTAAAGGAACAAAAAAATTTCCCAAGTTTTTTTGTCATTTTAGAAATGCTGTATCTCAGTGAAAAATGCTCTTATCAAGATTTTAAAAAAAGCATTTTGAAACTTCAAGATTCTAGTTTTCAGATCTTTTAGTCAAAAATTTTTAGGAGCTACGTTTATCACGCAATCCTAAGAAATAGCGCGCAAAAAAATTTTGCAAATTTTCTTTTTTTGTTTTTTGGGTCTACGGACTTGGAAAAATTTTTTTTAGCTAAACCATTGCATGGACCGGATAGCTTGTTTATTCAGCTTGAATTTCCTTTTTTTAAAACCTCGATACGACCATTTTTCACCGAGCTATCAGACTTTTAATGGAAAAGGATCCTTTTGTCTTTAATCATCGATATCTCAGCAACCAATGATCGTACAGAAAATTATAGGGCAGTTTTGGAAACTGGAATAAATTTCCTACAAGATACTGTCGCGATCTTCAGGAAACAAACTTTTTTCCATTCTTGACATGAATTTGAAAAAACAAAGAAAAAAAACGGTAATTTATGGTTTCTTAGAAAATCAACGGCTAAATTACAATATTCATGAAATGACTAACGTTAAGCGTGACTTTTATAGCTCAACATACCCACAAAACCCTGTGAAGTTGCAATTCGATCTAGCGAACCGTTTCTTTGTTTCAAACAATCAAACTTTTGAAAAAAATTAGAGGATCACGTTTATTGCCCCTAAACACTTCATAATCATGATTAAAATGGAAAAAAAATCTTTTTGAGCTTTTTTCCCATTTTTATCACAAACAACGTTTAAATTTAGAAAAAAACTTTTTTTAATTTAAAAATGTGAAAAACGCTCAAATTCTTTTTTCCATTTTAATCATGATTATGAAGTGTTTAGGGGCAATAAACGTGATCCTTTAATTTTTTTCAAAAGTTTGATTGTTTGAAACAAAGAAACAGTTCGCTAGATCGAATTGCAACTTCACAGGGTTTTTGTGGGTATGTTGAGCTATAAAAAGTCATGCTTAACATTAGTCATTTCATGAATATTTGTAATTTAGCCATTGATTTTCTAAAAAACCATAAATTACCCTTTTTTTCTGGTTTTTCAAATTCATGTCAAGAATGGAAATATTTTGTTTCCTGAAGATCGTGACAGTATCTTGTAGGAAATTTATTCCAGTTTCCAAAACTGCCCTTTAATTTTCTGTACGATCATTGGTTGCTGAGATATCGATGATTAAAGACAAAAGGATCCTTTTCCATTAAAAGTCTGGTATCTTGGTGAAAAATGGTTGTATGGAGATTTAAAAAAAAGGAAATTGAAGCTGAATAAACAAGCTATCCGGTCCATGTAATGGTTTAGCTAAAAAAAATTTTTCCGAGTCCGTGGATCCAAAAAACAAAAAAAGAAAATTTGCAAATTTTTTTTTGCACGCTATGTCTTAGGATTGCGTGATAACCAAAGCTCCTAAAAATTTTTGACTAAAAGATCTGAAAACTAGAATTTTGAAGCTTCAAAATGCTTTTTTAAAATCTCGATACGATACAGCATTTTTAAAATCACTAAAAAATTTGGGAAATTTTTTTGTTCCTTTAATTTTTTTCATTAGTCTAGATGAATTCTTATTTATGTGTTCCTTCTGGGCACATTGTGTCATAATTCAACCATACTGCTGATGTCATATGTGGCTATTGGATAGCTCTTCATCCATTGTATTTGTGAATAAATATAAACTTAATGCCTAAATGAGATCTTCTTGAACAGTTGAATTCCCATGAAGTTTTTTGAATTTAAGGCTTTTTGATTTTTTCTTGCAAGGCTATCTAAACAGCAAGGTCTAAAATAGCAAATCTTGAAGTATTAAGGAATTGAAAGATTGAATTCATGACAAATTTCAATGTACAATCCCAGAAGCACGAAATAATGCTAAACAAGAATTCATCTATCAACTATGGCATTATCAAGGTTGTCCAATATCACATTTTGAACATTTAATCTAATGTCCTGAAAAAATCATAATTACTGAATACTAGTTGCCTAAATGACCTAAATGTAGAAATTTAGAGCAGTTTTTCTCAGCATTTTTGTCAATGAACGTTTGACAAATTTTGTTATTAAATAGAGAATTTCTAGAACTACAGAAAAATATGAGAAAACTTGTCACTTTTACCAATATGACCAAATAATTACAAATACTTTTTTAAAAGGTGTAGTGTTATTTAAATTTCTATACATCTCACAGTAATTTTCTGAAAAATTTTAAGTACTGATTTAATTTTCTGTTATTGCAATGTATACTTGGATACCTATTAAAAATTAATTTTGATCAATTCTATCCAATACAAGTTTGGAAATGAACTTAATTTAATTATATTAATTAAGAAGTTTCAGTATAATTTATTTATTTTAAATTCATGTCTTCTTATAAATGCTCGTGATAATTAATTCTTAAGTATTATAATGTAATAAATTCTTTGTTTATTAATTACCATAGTTTGGAGACTAGCTCATAGTCTCAGACAATTTTGCACACATTAGAATTTTAATTTTTACAGTTTTGGAAAAATCAATTATGACCAAAAGAATTTGTATTTTATTCATGAGCAAAAGGATAGTAAAATCAATTGGAAATACTACTTGTTTCTCAGATCATCTATTGTGAGATATCAGTTACAAGTAATACCAATTTTACATGAACAGGAAGGAAACACTAATGCTATAATAATTAAATGATATTTCCATCCAAACTAGATTATGTACCTGATTGTATATAATATGTAAAAATCAAATTGTAAAATGTATGGATATTTTTATACATAATCTATTGCTACGTAATGAAGCGTATGCAATTATTGGCATAATAGTTTTGAGTATTTTCATTGTTCTATTTGCTGTTGCTTAAGAAATTAAGTTTTGAAAAAATTATTATAACACAGCATTGAGGATAGTAATCGGAATGTATAAAACATTATGTAGAAGTTGATTAAATTAATGAAATTTAATTAAAACTTCCTTTTTGCTAACCTCCATTTTAAAAGTTATTTGATAAAAATGAAAATAAACCAGTGATTAAAAGGCGACAGTTTTGCCTTTCTCTTTCTTTTTTCTGTCTTGCTTGGTGTTTTATGGTATGATTTACATGTAAACCTAAAATTGATGCTTTTTCTTTCTCATTACCCAGTTAGAAATCTTTCCTTCGAATTATTGTTGTGAATTTTTTCTTTGAATCATTTTTATATTAATGTGTGATCATTCAGTTTCGTAATGTTTTTACTAGTTTTCATAATGATGCTACTTGTGGTATTAAGCATTATTACTACTTGTATATCTTACTTATATGTGTACTGCATATAGCCTAGGCAATTATGCAAGAAACAGGGTTAGACAGGATTAATTTAAAACTTTAGTTATCATACAACAACATATTAAAAGAAAGAAAGAAGGGGAAAAAATATTACAGAGAATGTAACGAACGCAATTTCTGTCTATTCAGTTGTGGTATAAATCTTTTTTCTGTAACTGTCACTATAGTGACAACTTTCCTGACTTTCCTAAAACATCAGGGAAGCATTATATTATCTGCCTAGGCAAAAAAATCTCCCTGACTAATTTTATCAAGAACAAAATAAAGCTGGGGCAACATGATATTTTCATCAAATTCTGTTTTTTTTAGATTTTTTTCTATTTTATTTTGTACGCACCACATCAGGAAAGTGTCTTCACAGAACTTGCAGGGTTCCAGGACGAGCCATTAGGAATTGACCTGCTTGTCCTATAAAGTATCACTTTCCAACTTTGTTACTTAAATAACTATTATGTAACAAAATCCAATCTAACTAGATCTAACTTGATTTAGCTATTTTAATAATAAAATTTTGATTTGCTCCCAGTTGCATAAAGTGTTCTTAACTATGTTGTCAAATTGAGAATGTTCTTAGCAATCTGTTTGGAAAATTAGATAGATAATGTTTTGCTACATAAACAGTGGCATAGCAGGAAAACATGGTACCTTCCGGAACAGTATCCTTAACATTCTGTAATGTTTATTTCTTTTACTTTTTGCCAATTTCCAGGTTGAAGCATTCTAGAAGCTTCTAAAACCTTTTGGTATATTATTGTATGATGATTAAAAATCAGATTTCATTAAGTTAGTCTTGCTCAAATGCATATAACTTGCTTGGGCTAATATTGGCATTATGTGTTGATTTTTAAATGTACCTAAACACTACTTTAATATTAACTCCTTAAATCTAATTTTTATTTATTTTATTAATTTTTATCAGTTCTATTCTTAATAAATTTTGTATTGATTTGTTTTGTCAAATAAAACAATTACATTGTTGTTATGTTTTATTATTTATGTTCATTGTTCTTCGTTCGTAAGATTGATTTGTTATTGGGTAAAACATACAAATTGAAAATATTTTCTGAATACTGCATTTTCACAAATATCAGTTATAGTATGTATGTATATTCTATAATTTAATGGAATAAAACATAAACTGAATATCATGTTAACTAAAAAAAGAAATTCAAGTAGTTTTAAATAAAATCTAAAAATAATCAAGCAATCATGCTTAAGTTAAAACTTGAAACGTGTCTATGTACTTAATATGTATATAATATAAAAAAAGTAAATGCAAGTTTCTGGTTTGACAATCTGACAAATATTTGGAGGATAACATGTGCTCTTTAATTTGAGGGAATTTTAAGATGATATACCCAAAAAATTCGATGATATAATGTGTTTTTATATTAAAACGACAGCTGAGTAAGTAATTTATCTCCTGGCCATTCTTAACATCTGGTAGTATGGTAATTGAACAGCCTTTTAATATTGTACAGGTAATATGTCTTGTGATAAAAAAATTCTCAAGAATATAATATATTTTTAAGAACAAAAGCTGATTTTAAGGTCACAACTTCTTACTTTAAGATATAAAGCTATTTTTAGTTCTTGCTATACTGTAAAACTTTTTGTTTTCATCAACAACTATTATTCTAATAACTTTTTAAAAAGCCATGCAGAAATGGAGTAATGGAAATAAAATCGATAATAACAATTGTTTGGAAAATTACTGGGACATGCAGCAATTTAATTTTTTATTGCACCTTTTAAACCTAATTTTATGGCCATATGGGAGATGATGTGATGATGTCATCAATATTTCTTTAAATGATTGATGTATTTTTTTTGTATTTTCTGACAGTTCTAGAAATTCCCTTTAAAGTAACGTTAAATTTATCATAGATTACATAACAAAAAAATAGAAAAAATGTTCTAAATCTTACATTTAGGTCATTTGAATACTACTTCAAAGTAACAAAAGAAAGAAACTAAAACTAAGTAATAGTGAAATTGTATTCAGTAGTTTTAATAGAACATTAGATGTTCAAAATGTTGATCATGAACATCCTGGAAATGTCATAACTAATAGATGATTTCCTGTTTAGCAATATGCACTGCTTCTGGAATTATACATTGAATTTCATCACAAATTCAATCTTTAATTTATTATTGGAGAGCAAAAATCCAAGAACTGTTAAACCTTACTATTTCGTGTGGTCATTTAATACTTCAAGATCTAATCCTCAAATGAACTGAATGTGGATTTACCTGAAGGCAACACATGGTATCAGCAATATGGTACTCCACTGCATCATACTCTGCTACCGGAGTTCGGTGGTAACAGAAATTAGAATAGCCTCGAGTAGCTAACTCAAGTCGCAGGAGGGAGTGGGCCTGCATGGGGTGACTTAGATACCAACTGAGTTGAGCAAATTTGTATATATTTACGAGCGCCAGATTCTATAAACTCAAGGTCCAGAAATATTATTATCTTGAATCACAGATAATGTAACTTACCAAACCCGAATTTCTAAATAGGTCTGAGAAACGTTAAAATAGACAATCCAAAATTTAATGCGAAACAATAATGCAGGTGATACAAATGAGAGTTGCGGTACAATAAAGTGTTACCCAGTAGATGATATAATACAGTAAACACAAGAAAATAAATATTCTAAACTCAAAGAAATACAAAGTTTCAGGCAAAATTTAATAGACTCAAGAGGCTCAAACAAATAAATTAGCACCGCAATAATTAAATAATATTTAAGAATAGTATGCGCGTTAAAACCAGATACGCGGCGGAAACCTAACTGGATAGTTGCTGATTGATCAATCGTGAACGGTGTCTCCAGGGAGTGCAGAAACCAAAAGAAGTAACCTCAGTGCAAAAGTTCAATAAATTTTGACGCACCCCGTAGGTAGCACTCCGCAGATTTTTAAAGTTTTTAATATAAAATATCAGGTAACCGAATTTTGATCGCAAAGCTAACAAAACAAGAAAAAAAAAGGTAAATACACAATCTAAACAACAATTTATGTCCAAAAACCATAAGAATTTCTGATATCTAGTTGTTTTCGATTAACGCAAAATAATTAATTTAATATTAATTCACCCTATATACAGTGTGTCCACATTTTGATGCTCACTATAATATTGGGATCTCGGAAATTGTAAGAGATACGAAGTCGGTTAAATTAGAAAAGTTTTGGCTATTTTGGAGATCAGTATACTTATGCTTTTGTTTTTTCAAAAAAATCCACGGAATACTAGATATTTGCCAGAAACGAAATTATCTTATTTTTTTTTAAATAGAAAGCATTTCCAACTTAGTCTGCCATGGCTCTAAACATATGAAAATCAATGGTTTTTGTCAGATAAATTACATTTGTTATGTAACAATTACTAAAACAAAACAAAAGACGCTTTTAAGATTTTCTTTCTCTTTCTTGTGCAGTAAGAAAATTGATAACTAATATCAAAATAATCGAAAATAATTCGGTGATGTAAACACGTTTTAAGATCTGCCGCCGCAAATGTAGTGCCGCGCGGTAAAACACCGCTCGTTTGAAAGCACCCTTAATCAGAATATTCTATTAAATTATACACAATTGTATACAAATCATTATCATGTACTTTGATGTTTTATTGTTATTTTGAAGTATAACTATGGCAAATTTTATGTTACTATAAAGAGAATTTCTAGTATCAGAAAATACAAAAAGATTGCCAGTCAAAGAAAATGCCGATGACGTCATCACTTTCTTCAATATAGTCATAAAGTCGCAAATACCAGTTTAAAAGGCGCAGTGTAATTTAAATCATTATACATGTCCCACCAATTTTCTGAAAACAATGCTATTATCACTTTTATTTTCATTACTCCATTTAGATTTTTCTTTTCATTTAACACTGTATATGTGACTTCCAATTTAGTGAGATCTATGAATCATGAGATTTTCTTAAAACTCGCTTATACATAGTTGTTGTCGTTTGATTAGAATATGATAGACATATCACCTTCAGTCAGGAGACTTGGCTGCTGTACAATCCAAAACAGGAACTGGAATACCAAGAGAATCCTTCAGATATACATAGTGAACATGCATTGCTAGTGAAATATGACATGATGTTCTAAGCTGAAATACATACATGCTATTGACAATTACCTTCAGAAGAATATTAACAGGTGCTATCACAGCAGCAGTTCTGTTTCTAACTGACAGGTTACTTCAAAAACACTAGCATGCTATCAGGTTGTTTTAATATAGTCTGAGATTGACTGCAGAACTTTGTAACTTTATAGTTTGTTAATTTACAGAGGACCACTATAGGAACCAACACCCCAAGTCAGGTTTCGATATCTCTCCCCCCTTCTTCTACCAAGGAGAGAAGTAACGGTGCATGGTTGCTACTGGGCCCAAGGGAGATCATTTATGCAAAAATCATCAAAATCGACCTGGTGGTTTTTAATATCTAGAAAATGAGTATGAGTATTAAATACTTAGTTGCACATTTATAGTTTTAAGAAAAACGCCTGAAAATGTGAAACTACTAAAGTTGCATGATTTAATCGATTCTAAATTAAAAAAACTATTTTACTTTAAACGCATTGTGTAGGTACATCAGAAATAGAACTATGGAGTAATTTACGTAGAGGTATCCCAAATGTACTAAAACTCTAACCACTTAATCTTGTGTTTCTCTTGCTAACCACATGTGTTAAAAACAAAGGCAGAAAGACAGCAGATGTACACAACTCACTACTCTGCGCTCAACATAGCACCTATTTAAAAACGTTAGAATAACGAGCACAGAAGTAGTTACTTTTCGGGCATAGAATACCTGCATTAATCCTCTAGGCAATTGTCAACTCTCATATTATCTATCTCAATTCTGTTTTTTAATCCTAAAATTAAGTTAGTTTTCATACTTATAGAATGATATGAATGAAAATTAATGTATCTACCTGAGCTGGTTGGTTTAGTATACCAATCAGTTATTAGAACATTATTTTCTAATCTTATAATCTTAGTATCTAAAAAAGGAATGCTATTGTTAATTTCTTTTTCAAAAGTAAATTGTATGTGTTGGTCATAGTTATTAAAAACAGTTAATATCTCATCTATTTTATTTTTTGGTATTGAACAGATTATGTCATCAACATACTTTTTAATAAATTCTATTTTGAAAGATAATTTTGGTATACAATTGATTAATAAATCATCCAAAATATATTGAGCTAATATTGGTGAAATTTTGTTTCCCATTGGAGTGCCGAAAACTTGTTTATAAAATTTGTTGTTAAATGAAAAATAGTTTGTATCAAATATAAATTTTATAATTTCTAAAAAGTTTTTTTGATCTATGTCACAATA
>VTPC01004460.1:75797-98165 GCA_011009095.1 Ignelater luminosus
GCCCCACGGCGCCCGCACAGGGGCCACAAGGTCGAAAACTTGGGTTTTTCATTAAGGCACCGATATACACAACATATCCAAAAATTAGAACTACATAACCTTTTGCAAGCAACGGCCTCTTTTCCAGCCTCTATTCCCTGGACTACTAGCCGAGCAGAATTCCTACTATCTTGATCACATATGATCGATTCTCGTTAAGAAATCTCATTCCAGAATTTTGCTGTTCACTGTGTAATAAGACTGATTTGTATTATAAAAATAAGAATGATGCAGCAAAAGCTTGGCAACATAGGAAAATGGGGATTTTCGAATTCTTGCATATACGATACTACTTAAAAGTTCTTAGTAGAAGCTTGCAATACATAATTATAAATTTATCTTGGGAAATTAAGACAATATTGTGCAAAGTTTCATGTACTATTTTTAATGAAAATGCGGAAATGACCAGAATAGTTCTTTTCTGCTTTATTGTTTTATTTTGTACTATACAAGTATGCAATTTTAATAAGAATGTAGTTTTTAGATGTCAAACCTATCTGTGAATCTTATAAAAGTAATCACTTTGTAATTCTTATTAAGATCTATGTCCATGAACAATAGTTTTACCTTATAAGTAATGTGAATTAAAATTGTGTGGATCATATCCTAATACAGTCCTGAGATTGCTTAACAGCCTCAAGATTTTCTAACAAAACATCTAAACGAGAAGAGATGAGTATTAAAAGTAATTACATGATTTATACTGTATATTCCCGTTTACCCTAATATGTAATATCTTTCATGCTTACGTAAATACTTTCTTCTTGAATAATCATTAATAACAATTAGATTTAATCTAACATGACGATTTATGAATGAGCTGCATATAATACAATATTAGACTAGCAATCTTTTTTTAATACTTGACCAATTATAATATTAAAAAAGCATTTAATTAGTATCGTATTAAAAGGCGTTTGATTATTTTTATTAATTAGATCTACTACAATAGATTTGTAACATGTTTTACTACAGGTACTTTTCAAGGCTTCAGACTGCACTTCAAAGGTAATGAAATCAGTAAAATTATACGTATACTTATCGTTATGTATAAAAGACAAAATATAGTAATTGCGTGACAAATAAAATAAATATTAGGATTTCTTCCCAAGAGAATTAAATTCAATGGGCTAAAAGTAAATAAAGTTAGTTTGTTTCTTTTTCTTGAAAAACGAGTTTTGTGGTTATGACATAAACATATGTAAAAAGTTTCAATTATATGTTAAATTACAACTTCTATTGTCTCGTTTTAATGGTCGTTAGTATTAAAATTTATTATTAAACTGTGAAATTTGTTGTTTTAGTTTATCTGATACTGTACTACCTGTCTTTTACGTCAGAAGCAAGCGGTTCATTAGTTTGCAAAAGAAGAAATGATATTTTGATTTATGTTAGCGATAAAAGAAATGTTGGGTAATATATTTAACGTAAGCTACAACTTGATTACAACTAGTCGTTAATTTCTGATGATAATTGGTGAACAGTTGTAGAATTAGAAAAGGAGGATATTTTCGGATTATAATTACTTGCAACATCTATTTTATACGGTACTTTATGTCAGAAAACAATAGAAATTACCATAATGATACTTTACAACAAAATTACACCACTGTTAGTGTCTTTAAAATAAGGAATTGATCAAAGACATCCCTTTTTACCAAGGTGATCAGAATTGGAACGTTTATGGCAACACTTGACCAAGAAAGAAAATTAACATTTAATTTCAGCATCAAGATATACAGTACACATTTTAATTTTTACTTGCATTTCCTTTACAAAAAGTAATTTAACAATCACAATGAAACTGTAGTTTTATTATGTCTCAACATTTATATTGATGTGAACTCTCAAGGTAATTTTTTTTTCTTCTAAAGCATTCCAAAAAGATGTACAATTTTAATTTAGATTCATCTCTACTGGTAAATGTGATGTAATAGATTAGGTCCTTTTAAAGTCAAAAAAATTAATATTTCTGTACATAAAATATTAGGGACTTAAGGACTTCAGACTAGAAATTTGTTAGAACAAGTAGCTAACAAAATCCCAAAATACAAAACAGATAAAAACTCGACGTGAAAAATCAGTAAATAAACTGGAAACTGCTGAAAAAAGGTGAAAGAGTTACAAAATGATCTACAAAACTACATGAAGAAAATGAAGAGCTGCGTCATACAAACGATAGATAAGAACAGTGTTCGTGTTTTTGGAATAAAGAAAGATGCGAATATAAAATGTTAAATATTCTTAAAAATAAAAAGGAAGTTCTTATTACAAAAAATCATATTGACAGATGTCATCGCGAGGGTCCAAAACCTAGACCAGTAATCATTAAATTTATAAGATACGGTTATCATTCATAAAAAATGTATGGTTTCAAGATGGAACCATTCTTGTTAATAAAAACACAGGAAATTGCGTATAGAAGCTTTTAATAGCGTAAATTATGTTATATTCTGTAAATTGTACTTGTAGGGCTTTTCTCTAAATATGTTAAATTTCTTAAATTTTAACATACATAATTTAGGGGTTACAAGAGGTTATTTACAAGGCCGATCTCAATTTATATTGATAAACGGAATGCAATCAAAGAAGTTTAAAGTAGTATCTGGTGTGCATAGCAACTTGCGACCTCTATTCTTTTTGTTATTTACCAATGATTTCTCATCCTCTATCAAAAGATGCAGATGATTTTAAGATATACAGAGTGAGAATTTGAAAAGTTTCGATCAACCATATTTTTTTGATAAGAGATATCGGAAAATGCCCCAAACAGTTTCGGTAGTATGCAAGAGGAACCAAAGTGACCCCACGAATATAGCGTTATCCCCAACCTCCCGCCTTCCCACCGTCACTACTTTGAAATCTTAAATGGCAACATCCCACTTGCAACACATCATTGGAAAGCTCTCGAAAAATGTTTTTCATTGATACCATACAAAGATACATTTGAATAAACATTCATAATTTATTTAACAATAAAGTGATCAGATATGTAATTTATGTAATCAATTGATCTAGTAGGTAAAGAAGAAAGAAGTGATTAAAGCTTGATGGTCGAATTCGCAGACATCCTGTACAACTATTTAGTAATATCTAAATTAGAATTTGCTTCGGCAGTGTGGAATCCTGGTCAAATCACTCATCAAAATAAAATCTAAATGGTTACAAAGCACATGGTCAATACCCCAGTTATACCAAACTGCAAGACTTTAGGCCCGTATTCTAAATTGTGAAACTATACAAAAAAAGAGGGTTGGGAGATATTTGCTTTATTCATAAATCATAAGCTAATAAATAACAGAATAAATTGTTCCAAGTTGTTGTCATTGGTGCATTTGTATGTAACAGTACATTGGTCTCGACCTCGAAAAGCTTGTAGAGGGTGTTTCAAATTCGAGTTTAAGCATGGGGATCTCGCTTATTATAGGAGATAGAGTATAGGTTTAAACTTGGCACTTTTGCTAAATTTTATGCTAATTAAAAATATAAAAAAACATTTGAGTTAACTTCTTTTGTTTTTGCCTTATGATCAGAAAAGGCAAAATGGCGATTAAAGTCTTTCACTTCTGGCTTTCTTATTATTGGGAATTATAAACATGTAATAAAACACTCTTTTGGATGTTTTTTATTTTTTCATGTATAAGAGAAGGCATATAAGTACATAGAACAATTAAAAGTTGTTTTCTTAATAAGAACTTGCTAGTGATATTATTTATTTTGTAATTTCTACATTTGAAAATTTTATTTCTTTAAATATCTTCTGAATAAACAATTATAAAAGTATAATATAAAATATAATTTACAGAGAAATGTAAATTTAGGTATAAACGTCAAATTTTGTGTCAATTCTCTGCTGTCGATCGTAACAAACGGTTGCATTTATTATAGTGGTTTTTTTCTTTTTTTTTTCTTCTAATTCTAATGCATCTTTGGTTACTTTGAAATAAGATTTTGCTTATTCCGTAGCAGATAATCGTGTTAGAAATTTTAAAAATCGCAAGACTTACTCTCGGTTTTTATGGTCAATAAGAAGTAAAAATAAACGACTCAAAAAAATTACGGGTCAAATTTTTAGATAAAAATTGCTACTTCAGTATAATTTTAAACTAAATGAAAAGAACAGATTATAAAACAAAGAATCTTTATTAATACAAGAGTAAAAGCAACAAAAGAAACAGCAACAAATTCTTCAAAAAATCTTGAAAAAAGTAAACCACCCATAAAAACTAAGTAAAAAGTGGTTGTTCATTAACCTACTGCAGCTTCTTATTTTGACTCTGGGAGGTGAAATATCTGGTTGGACTTTTTCTAACTTCGATTAAAGCCTTGGCATACTGCGAATAAGTCTGCGGATATTTTCTTGTGGAATTTGCCTCCATGCTTCTAAAAAGCATCTTAGAGTTCCTGCAGTCTGACAGAGGGGTGGGGGGGGGGATGACGTCTTCTAATGTATCTGTCCAGCTGATCTCAAAGATGTTCTATTGCGTTCATGTCTGCCAGTCTGCTGGCCATTCCATAGATGCAATATTTTGATTTTGTAAATACTCCGTAATGATTCTTGCTATATGTGGACGGGCATTATCGTGCATTAAAAAAAAATTTACACCTGCAGCATGCGCATCGTGCTGAACTTGAGTTTGCAAAATCTAATTAATGTAGTGTCGTGCAGTCAAAGCACCATTTCTTGTGGTAAGTTCAGTTCTGTCATCGATTGAAATACCGCCCCAGACCATGATGGAACCACCTCCAAAGGATACGTTTTCTTGAACTAAGGGTGTGAAGACAAAAAATCTGGACAAAAGTTCTACCGCTGTAATCGAGGTACCTTTGAAAACGAAACTTTTCTAATCTTATAAGATTATTTGACACTTGTTAGTAATTGTTACTGATAATCCATGTCGAGCTAGTTAAAGTCTGTGTAATAATGGAACACCTAAAAGAAAATGAACGACGAAATATCGTTGCCGAATTTTACAAAACTCATAATCATTTGAAATAAATCTTCACTGTAAACCATTTTATTCAAATGGGAATACCAAAATCAACAATCTATGCTATTTGTACAAGGATAGATAAGGACAATTCAGCACAAAGAAAACCAGGAAGTGAAAGACCAGCAAGAAAAATGCCCGAAAGGAAGAGACAAGCTCTTGTTTGTGGGGCTCATGGTAAGCTGGGTGTTTCATTACGGAAACTTGGTCAAAAATTTAAAATCAATAAAAAATATGTTAGTAACATATTGAAACAAAATAACGTGACTTTCTACGCGAAAATCAGCTCCCAAATATTCAGAGAAACAAAAATTAGAACAAAGACGAAAACTAATAATTCTCTCAGAATCTGTTTTTTCGCCATCCAATGGTTCGACAATAATCATGGATGACGAATCATATTTCAGTTTTGATGGCAGCGACACTGCCAATAACAAACATTTTTATTATAAAGAAGATGAAAATGTGGATTCCGAAGTACATTTCAAGCGACACAAGAAATTTCAGTCAAAAGTGTTGGTCTGGTTGGCCATTTCGTCATGCGGACATTTTTCTGCTTTTATTTGTCCATCTGGCAATTCCATTAATGGGAATATTTATAAAAAATATTGTGTAAGATCCCGACTTGCTCGTTTCATCAGAAATAAACACTCTGATAGAAATTTTATCTTTTGGCCGGATATGGCAACAGCCCATTATGCGGCCAATGTTATTGCTGCGTATGAAGATCTAAATATTAATTATGTTCCATAAGAAAAAAATGTTTCAAACGTTCCTCAGTTAAGACCCATTGAACGTTTCTGGCGAAATCTAAAGAGAGAAATTTATTCTGGCGGATGGAAAACTTCCAGTCATAAGGAATTAAAGCAACGTATACTGTTAAAGATTCGGCAATCAAAAACATCGACATTTGAAAATTTAATGCGCCGTGTTAAAACAAAAATTCGCCAATCAAGCCGGTATGGCGCTGATTCCGTTCTTTAAAGTTAGCATATTGTTTGTATTATTTAAATATTTCATTTGGTATTTTTCAATAAAGATATGTTGTTTTAAAATCTGTCCAGATTTTTTTGTCCCCACACCCTTACGTTAGGCAAAATTGGTTTCCTTGGTCGTCTCGCCACACTCGAACTCGTCCATAATTAGTTGAAAGCGTAAACCTATACTTATCGGTAAACAAGATCTTTCGCCAGTGACGAATTTGACGGTGTTCCTGGGTAAACTGCATTCTTGTTAGTTTGTCATTTATTGCTAAACGCATCACTTTGGCTGGACGTCTGGATCTTAAGTCACTTTCCCGCAGTCAGTTCCTGAAGGTTTGATCAGATTTTTTCAACTTCTAAACAAGAGCTCATTTTGTAAGGCACACGCTTGTATTGGTACGTTTGCGAAGAGCCTATAGACGCAAAACCCGTCCTTGTCCATGACGACTAGTAACATTTCCAGTTATCTGATATCGTCTTCATAGCCTCCATACCACAGATTGCCGCACCCCAAGTCGTTCAGCAACGTATCGTTGTGTATTCAGGGTGTATTCCCTTCTTCCAGAAGAGTAACAGCACGAGTGACCTCCAATGGTGTTAAATGTCTTTCATATCTTATTCGATTCTTAAGAACTGTTACAAGGTGAAGGGAGTATTTTACAGAAAAACACTAAATTTGTGAAATCATTAATGTTCACTTTTTTTTACAGTAACTTTTTTCTCAAAACTAAAGTTGATTTGACGACAGAAATGTCACTTGGTTATTTATATAAAATACAAGTATTGTAGAATTTTTTGCATTTCTTAAAGTTTCAAATGTAGACTTTTTGATAGTATCGTCATGCCAGCTAACTTATACGTCTGGTGGAATTGAAACAGTAAAAAAATAAACAACATCTATGTTCAAAGACAATTAGAACTAATGTAAATTCAACAGCAGAATTGTCTTGGTGTGGAACTTACATCGTTCAATGAGAAGAAGAAGTATCAAATAGCCGAATAGATCTCCCTTGGTCTAGATAATCTGCCACGAAAACTGCAGACCCAGTAAACCGAGTTCCATTTCCACCTAAAAATAATTTGAATTTTTACAGTTGTTTTACCTTTGAAAGGCAACCACAAACAACAGAGGATACTTGTTTCGAAAAATTTTCTCGATGCGACGCTTCTGAAATAAAAAACGGACAGAAAGTTGGTTGAAAGAGCATTTAAACCACAAATGTCATCAGATCTCGTTTCTCTAAAAACCTTAATGTAAAACAGCAGTATTAAACGCAAGGTTATATCCAAAAATGACGAACTTGCTTGGTAAACGTCATCAGGAGGATGGCGCTTCAAGGTTCTGTACTGAATATTCTCACTAAAATTTTCTGTGGTTTTCCTTAGTAATGTGGATAGACGCCGTCGTACAGTAATTTCCACGAATTTAATTACTTCTTATCCCGTTTTTATCTTAATCTTTCAAATAGGGGAACGCAATATAATGACCTTCTTTTCATAGTGAACGTTAAGTTACAACAGTGTCAGAGTCAGTTGGAAATAAGATTGCTGTCTACACAGTCATCTTAGTTTGACAACAGTTCTATATAAATAATTTTCCACAGGATACATTATTTTCTGATTTGAGCATACTATCGGTGATTTTTCTTTGAAAACAAATTTTGAAAGCTACAGATGGTTTGTTCAAAAATTAAATATCAACAGTTACCACAATAAAACTCAAAATAGAACATATAAACTACTCAAAAAAATAAGTGGTAAAGTTTTATTTCACCTCTAAAATTATATCAAATATTCAGAAAAACATATGTAATAGCTGTCTAATTTATTATTTTGATTGTCTTTTGTTATTGTTCATTAACAGATAGAACAGATATTCTGTTTATGGGACGATTTACAACTCTATTTCTAGTTTTTATGTTCACTATTCGAACTAAACCATCACTACCTGGGAAACATTGTTGCAAACGGCCTATGGTATTGACATTGTTAAATTATTAACATTTCACACTACCATCAATCCCAGTGTGACGATCTTCTTTTTAGCGAATTTCCATTTGTTTTGTTGTTGTAGTGTGTTCAAATATAATCGTCGCCAAAACTGTTGATATAATTGTCTTATATTGGGTTAATCTATTCTTTGCTTTAAATTTCGTGGATATTTCAGGTAGGGCAGTTAAAGAATTGTCAATTACGAAATGCCCTGGCGGTAGTGCCGTATAATGTTTTGGGGAGAAATCTAGATACGTAATAATTGTGTATAGCTGTTGATTGCTCAGTAAATATTTCTCATAACCTTTCGCAAGTGTATTTTGATCGACTTTATCCTCAACTGGTAACAAAGATTTTCAATTAATAGATTGAGTTACCAAAAATACAGATATATGTTAGATTAATTATCTACTTATATTTACATTAGTGTCGGCTGGTAACCCATGTATCTGCAGGGGGTGCACAAGTGACGTGTCGCTGCTGGGTTGGTCTGTTTCTGATAATTTTGTTTTTTAATTGCGTTCTTTACAATGAATCTTAATTTGGTCATAGTGGTGTCTGTGTGTGCATACTTAAAAGATTTCGTGTTTAATTTTTAAAGTCGAATTTTGTAAGTTACATTGTCGTTTGCAAAGCATGCTTTCAGAACTTTAATCATCTATATCTATCTTACTTTGAATCTTCTTTTAAGAACGCTTACCTACTTTCTTTCTATTTTGCAAGTATACCTTGACAGTTTTGAAAATTATAGGATTTCCAATATTTTTGTAGTATAATCTAAAACATCTTAAGAGTGTTTGACATTTTATAAATGATACGAGTGTTTTATAATTAGTGTACATAGTTGTAATGATTCTAAACTATCTATTATGCGTTCACAGTTTTTTTGCATGAGAGTTGGCCATGATTTGTTTTTGTTAGGTTGTACATAACAGATATTTTAATTTTTATTTCGTTGCACAGCTTGGATAACCTCAAAACTAAACACCGTCCCTACATAGAATAGAACCTCGTCACCAAATCTATCCTATTTGAAATAGGAATATTTAAACAGTTAGAATATCTTTCTGCAAATAGATTATTCTTTATTATTTTATTATTAATTATTACTATTTATTAGTAATAAACTTTCAGTTACAATTAAGCAACTATGGATAAACTGGGCCTATCACTTACTAAACTGAAGACATAAAAATTACTAAAGATGTTAATTCCATTTTACATAAAACTGACAACATTGCGTTTCTAGGTGTTCTGTTTTGAAATCTAAAATCGTTTAAAAAGCCTAACCATACATGTAAGACAAGTTTAAATTGAAAAACTAATGTTCACACTGCTAAATTTGATGAATTTCCATGGCCAACCCTTAAGCAAAAAAAGAACTGTGAACGCATATGATACTACATCGATGTAAGCTTTCTACAGGATCAACGTTCTATTTCAAATTAGAACCAATTTGTTATTATAGGTATCATGGTACTAAAGTATGCGTTATTTATTTGTATGTTAACTTCTTAACCTTTCAAAGTATGGTATAATTGATGGTTTTCATCTAATAGCTACACGTACCGGACTACTGATAGTAATATTGAATTGGTAATGATAAATTATTTAAAAATAAAAAAAAATTGTTTTGGTAGTTAGGATATAACAGCAAAAGAATAAGTCGTCATACAGTCATGTATTCAATACACTTCACTAATCACAGCAGCTGGACATATTAATAGATTATTTCTGATCATTGTAGTAGATGCTATATTACGTTTCTTTACGTTATATAAGTTAGTAGATGAAGAAGGAAAACAAAAACAAACATCATCCGAAAGAAAGTAGGAATAAAATAAAATTTGGTCTTGCATCTTCTTTACAGTCAGTAGGTATTCAAGGAGGCAGACAATAACCAGGAATAAAAAACTTATGTGATGCTATAAGAGTTAATACTCCGTGAAAAAACGTTTAGGTTTCTATTTATTTTCTATTTGTTAGTCACAGGTGCTGAAAATTCCTAATTCAGACGTTTATATTTAAACAGATTCTAGACTTTATAAGTATGATACATAAATGAATATTTGTTTATGGTATTAAGATGTGGTCGACTGGGTTTTATTGCGACCGGAATCCAAAACTGGAAATTACAAAAAATAGTCAAGACCAATAGCGATCGATCATGAAATCGCTATCGATCGTGACTTGTAAAGCATTCATTGCTTAAAGGTTACTTTGATAAACCAACTGCTTCATTCCTTTATAATTGATTTTATTATAAGGATATTCCCAACATGTTCTAAAACTTAACAATAGTAGTCCAGCCAAATTACAGCTCAACTTGTGAACTTTAGCAATAGCACTTTGTTAATCTTTACAATTTCCATTGCAACTCTGGCCTTTGTTAGGTATGCGTGTGAGTGTTGTGAAAGGTCGCCCGTTGATTGGGAAACTTCGCGGGAGAGAGTGAATTGTTTGGGTTCATCTCGAGATCTTCCAGTGAAGTGCGCTCCGGCTTCTTAGTCTTCCTCGTAACCTCATCCTACAACAGTGCTTTTGCGATTACATGTGATACCGATTGTTTATATTTGTGCGTGTTTACATCTTCTCTTGAGGTGAGTTTATTTGAAAATTACTTTACTTTTTTTATTTTATTTTATTATTTAAAAGCATAAGTAAAAATTTATAATTAATATTGGTATTATAAGGAGAATTATAAAATTGTAAGGATATACTTAACAAATTAAGAATTTCCGAATGAGTTGGTTCCGGTTTATTAAAAAGCTGCGAGCTTTCGCGTTTGTCACCCAACTCCCACGCGTTCAGTCGTTGACGGCTAATTTATCGTTGTTTTTCAATACATCAAAGGTCTTTTTATTGTATGTATTTGCTGCATTAATAATTTAAACAAATAGGTTGTTACAAGTAAATGTTAAGATTACTAAAGCCAATTTAGATTAATATTAATTGCGATATATTATATGTAATGCTCTGATTTTTTAAAAAATGTTAATACGGCACGTGATGTTTGGATTTTTATAGACTATCTATTCAAATTCAAAAAGTAAGAAATTTTAAATAATAGTGAGAAAATGATACAGAAGTGGTGAACTTCTGTATTAATTAAATAAAAAAGAGAAAAAGTAAATAACCATACAGTAGATAATAAAAAATAACATTAAAATTCTATTCGTGCGTTAGTGAGATAGTTTAAGTTATTCTTTTGTTGTTCTTATTCTTAATGTATGTTTTATTGGATTTTTGTATAAAATGGTGCTAAATTTCACTAGCTAATAAATAAAGAACAATAAATCTCTTGTAAAAAGTCAGTGATTTTATGTTACAATGATCGGTTGTTATTAAATATCATCGAACTTCTTGTATTTTATAATGTTCATGTTATTTAGAAAAAAGAATCTTATAGTTCATAAATCAGAGGAAGTTATAGCTTTATGAAATATCATGATCGTAAAATTTTGTAAAATGACAATGAAACTTTGCTTATAATAATGCATAGGTTGTACCAAGTATGGACATGACGTAAAGATAACCTTTTGTGAAGATCTTACCTTAAGTACTACAATTTAGCTTTAATTGAATTTCAAATTTTAATGGTTATAGTTGCAATTAAAAATCATAGAATTTATCTAGATATTATAGATGTTTAACATTTATATACCTAATTTTAAAATTTGCATAAAATAGCAATGTTTATTTAAAGATTCTAGGACAGACTTATTAAAAGATTCACATGTATTACGACTCATCATTGCCAAGCCACTCCTGAAGGGTTTTGAATATTCATATTTTACAATGAAAAGTTTTTATCTATTTTAGCCTGTACGGAAGGTTTCCCTCTATCTTGAATACTGTTGATCTAAAAGAGCATAACCATAAAACAAGATTTGTTTCTCTTCCGGCATGTACCGGTAACGATATTAAAGTCTTAATTACTCACGTTTATTAGATGTAAGCATCTTATTCGTTATTACGGATTTTGTATTTTATCTGTCTAAAGATCGCTATCAGCAACTATGACTTCTTTAAAAGAAGCACTTTAGTATTACTACTGTAATCTGATTGAAAGTATTGCACGAAGTGGTAACCAATCATTCTTATAATTTTAGATCTTTATTGCATCTTCGAGAAAATTAACTGAATTCGTTTGGTAATTTAACGAATAAGATTTTAAACAAGCTGAAAATGATAATGTTACGGTTAGCTTAAACCATTGTCCTTTAAAAACTAATTTAAAATTTTTCTTAATTTTTTTTTCATTTTGTGTGCGCTTTTCTATATGCTTTGTATTAGACCCACTTCAAACTTTGAATTAGTTATCGTATCAATTTTCGTTTTGTCTTTTCAACAGGCTTTTTCTGAGTTAAGTGGAGTCTATTTCTTAAGAAAAGTTGAAAGAGTATGGAGCATACAATACACGATAGCATAATATTATTAGATTTTTGTCAAAATCCAAACTTTACGAAAATGGGGGTTTTGCGTTCAAGCATCTGTTATTTATCAAAAGAGATAATCATAACGCGGCAAAAGGCTTGTAACACATGGGCTGAAAAGTCCCAGGCCTAACAAAGAAAACACGGTTTTTTTGTTCAAAATTAGCTTTATTCGACAACGTAATTTCCATCAAGAACAACGCAATCATTCCAGCGCCGCTCTAACATTTCAATACCACTTTTGTAGAACGGCAAGCATTTTTTTTTAGGTCTGCGAATAGCCAGTAGTCGCTGGGAGCCAAATCTGGCGAATACGGTGGATGTGGGAGCAATTCGAAGTTCAATTCATGTAGTTTTGCCATTGTTTTGATTGACTTGTGACACTGTGCGTTGTCTTGATGAAACAAAATTTTTTTCTTTGCCATATGCGGTCGTTTCTTTGCAATTTCGGCCTTCAAACGCTCCAATAACGCTATATAATATTCACTGTTGATGGTATTTCCCTTCTCAAGATAGTCGATGAATATTACACCACGCACATCCCAAAATACCGAGGCCATAACCTTTCCAGCCGATTGTTGTGCTTTCGGTCGCTTTGGACGAGGTTCACCAGTTGCTGTCCACTCAGATGACGATCGTTTTGATTCCGGAGTGAAGTGATGGATCCATGTTTCATCCATTGTCACATATCGACGCAAAAATTCCGGTTTGTTACGTTTGAACATGGCCAAACACTGCTCAGAAACATCAACACGTTCTTGTTTTTGGTGAACAGTGAGCAAACGCGGCACCCACATTGAGCAGAGCTTTCTCATAGTCAAATGCTCATGCAATATAAAGCCAACACGTTCTTTTGATATCTTTACAATGTCAGCTAACTCACGCAACTTCACTTTTCGATCATTCAAAACGATTTTGTGGATTTTTTTGATGTTTTCTGGTGTTGCCGCCTCATTTCGACGTCCACTGCGTTCTGCATCATCGGTGTCTCTACGACCACGTTTGAAGTCAGCAAACCAACGTTTTATTGTTGTTTCTGATGGAGCGGAGTCCCCATAACACTTTTCAAACCATTGCTTCGCTTGAACGGTATGTTGTCCCATCAAGAAGCAGTGTAAAATTAAAACACGAAATTGTTTTTGATCCATTGTTTTGAAAATAACAAAAGTAGTGTCACTCAGCACAATAACTCACAAAATAATGAATAGAATATCATGAAATTTTAACAGCTGTCTTTTGAAGGTTAGTACTAACTGAAAAAGCGGTGAATGCAATAGAACTAGCGCCATCTTTTTGTTAGGCCTGGGACTTTTCAGCCCATGTATTAGATCTTACCAAAATATGTATAAATAACATAATTACCACAGAACGCAACAATGCTCAATAGGTAGCAAGGAGAATTTAAGAGAGTACAATTATGGAAATCTCAGTTTTATTATCCCATATTAGAATTAAAAAAGATTGATTAGTTGGAAGTTACATTTCATGACATTCTCCATCAGACATTAATCCTACAAAAAATCCAAAGCTGAATATGGTTTTTTAAAAGAGGTAACAAATCTTTTTGTAATTTTCCTATTTCCTTTTGGAAAATATTCGTCTATAAATCATATGGGTTTATGCAAAATCTGGTCTTTGTTGGATTTTATCTAAAGGTTTCGTAACTTACCACATTTTGCGTAAACTTGTAAATATTAGTTTTAGGGTCTTTATCTGTAAAGTTCACTGAAAGTTCATACCTGACGAAACAACTGACTGCTTGCGGTGTAACAAAAATAAATCCTTCTTCCACATCAGTTGGAATAAAAGGCAGTTTTTGGTCTGCAGTAATTCTGTTTATAAACTTCAGGGAATAATTAATAAGTCGTTTATAGAATTCTTTTGAAACCGAAGACTTGTGATAGTTGGATATAATGAAGAAGAATCTCAGGAACTTGAAACTGATATTTCATGAATCATCTCTGGAAAAAGAAAATTCTTGAATATCTTCTTTAGGTATTTTCAGAAAAACAGTCATCTTAAATAACTATCATCAACTATAATTCAATGGTTTACAATGACCAAAATATCACTTCTTTCGTAGAAAAACTGAAAATAGTCCTCGACATTTAAAATACCGATTTTGATATTATTCTAGTCAGTGATAAATGTATACTTCCACCCTATATAAGTAAATCATGAAATATTATTTATTACAATATCTTAAGGCTTGTGAACTCCTTAACATAATTCCGAGTGCAATTTTGCCATCACATTAATTTCAACGTTTCAGTTTTCAAGCGCGCAATGCGTCAATAAAGAACTGTAAACCTTGAGACTTTTTAAAAATAAAACTTAATTAATGCATCCGGGGTTTGCTTTGATGGAGATCACAGATTCCCTAACTGAACTATGGAAGAATCTTAAAAATTACAGATACAAAACAAATGAGAATTCATTACTTACTCGTTGCATTTTTGATTGACTGCTCTGGGGTGTGTTGTGAAAGAACATTCGTGTTTGGTTGGTTCTACTAGAAATGACTTGACTAGGACTAGTGTGTTTGATTTCATTGTAGCGCTCTATTATCAAGATTGTTGATTTGACTCGCGACTCCATTACTAGATATGGTAAAACAGCCTACAAAGATCTATGTATTTGGGTGAGAATTGTATTTCATCTATTAAAGTAGCTAACGAAGGAGTAGTCTTAGCAATCTTCTTCTGCATTGTGTTGAAGCTCCAAATTTCCAGAGCTGCGTTTCAGTGTGAATTGAATTGCCTTTAAAAACCTGTAAGTAACAACACTGATATATAAGGGCCTTCAGCATCACCATTGCTAACTAAACCAGAGGTTATATGCATTTCACTTTTGATGTAGTTAGCAAGGTAAGATACCGTACTCTTGTAGTTTCCCGTATTTCTATATCAGTCTCTTATAAAATCGTACAAAATATCAAATTCCTTCTCCATATCAGCAGTGACGCAGTTTTAATTTTATTGTGTTAGAAGTCAATACGCGGTTTCGTTTTGGTGATCATTGTTTTTCAAAAATTAGTTTATTTTGTACTAACACTTCTTTTGATCATGTTTTTGCTCGAGAGGATATTTAGTTAACAATAAATTATTGTGAGTTGCTTGAAGTAAATGAACACAAGGAGGAATTTCTAAGTTTGGAATCTTTCATTCTTTATTCTTAAGATAAAGTACTAAAGTTTCAATTTTTGTATGAAAGACGAATTTAATCAATTCAATCCATCTTTTAGTTTAGATTCATTTACTAACGTTCTAGTAATTAGTAACCATTTGAAAATAAATTAACCAAGCGGTGCGTAATACTAGCACTATGTAAAAGTTGCTTTATAACATTCTGCTTAAAACTAACTAATGAGTTGAACTACGAGTATAATAAATAATCGAATATTTCTTAGCTCGTTAATACACTCTTAAATGAAAATAATTATGTTCACGGAAATTACAAATTAGTTGCTGTATTTATTAACGTTCCACCCCCACTCCGGAAAAATACCTATTTCCAGTAATTGTATTACTCCGGAATAAAACAGTGGTTAAAGTTTACTCTCATTTATATAATCTACAATTTAAATTTCATTACCACCCTTTTTAAAATGAATTTTGTAGATTTTAAAAGATCCACGTTAAGTGCGTTGTGAGACCGCAATCAGAGTGTGCGTCACAATTTAAGAATTTAAAAAAGTGCAAACAACTATTTCTTTTAGTGATAGGCTAAATTAATTTATTGAAAATTTATGATATCCATTAACAATTTAGTGTGTGTAAATGTAAATGCATCGGCTCTTCCTTCCGGTTCCTTGTGAAATTTATGACTCCTTTTTAATTATTTTGTACTGTTTTACACCTACGAAAGAAATTCCCACTTTTATGTAAGTATTCATTAGGCTAAAGTTTTTAATAATAAATAGTTGAATTATCATTTTTTTAGATAGCATAAAATACCTTTTTACTGAAATTACAGTTTATCAGATGTGTTCATAGTAATTTATTTTACTGGCATTAACCTCAATCTTTTAGTTTGTGTGTTTTCATTACGAGCAGTAGGTATATATGGTTACTGAATTCCTTTCCAATCTTCTACTTCTATTTTTGGTATAAAGTGATAAGTACAAATTAGCTAATGCTACTTTAAGAATTATACAATAATCTTTATTATGTAACTTCAATAGAAATCTTTATAAGTAGACATTATAGATATCTATGCATTTTAGATTCTAGTATGATATTTAATAATAATAAATAATAACGTTGTAATCTCAGGGATCCTTATTTAGGCATTATTTTAGGTTGTTCACTGTTCAACAGTAATTTATAAGTATATATCTGCAAATGTCGCAAGTCCAAAAACTACAACTTTACAGCAAAAACGAACATTTTAAAAGTCCTTCGCAGTTCTAAAGCTTCGTACGCACTGGACACTAGAAGAGCGATATTTCAAAAAACCATTAGAGGGTGTTGCGTGTACAGGTTGTACCCACTGTGGATAGTTTGCTAGCACAAATTTGTAACAAATACAACCACTATTTTAGCGAATTTTAATTTAATAATAAATGGAAAACTGACGGACCAAAGAGTGAACGCTTCCCATCATCATCTGTCAGTGTTTGCTGTTTTGTTTTCTGTTCAGTTTGAAAGTGAAGTTCATGTATGAGTTCTCACCTAAACTTAACGTAAATTTATGGATATATATGATGGCCCACAGGAGTGTGGACTGTGTGATGTGATCCTTTCATTCACTTTCCATATTAATTAATAAACAAGGAAGATTTAATTTCTTTTATAACAAAGCTGTGTATTAATCTCACCTTTGATAAAAACGACTTAAGACATTGGAAATCTAAAAATTAAAGCTAACTACATACAATTAGTCTTATCGTGCAGAATGAATTTTCTTTCATTTTTATTCAGTCTACTTTTGTACCTTCGTTCTTGCATTGTCAGAATATTGTCTTTATGATATTAAATATCTACTATATAATAATGAAGTTTTAAATACTCCCTTTGTTACATATTTAAAACATTTATACTTATCATGTCTGCAATAAGTGCCCCCAAGAAACATACTATAGATATTACTGCTAGGCTACCAAGAAAATTAACTTACAGGATGCAGTGATAAATATTGAGATTTACTAATTTCTTGCAAATATTTCATTTAACACTAATCAAGGATACAACATGAAAACCACAATAAAAACTAAAAAATATAAAGAGAAAGAGTAATCGTAGAAAAATAGGGTAAGATGGGATATATTTGGACATTTGAATTTCTCTCTTTAAAATGTATAAAATAGGTAAAAGACATCGGCAAAAGTAAAACACCTATGAGATACATCATTACACGATCTGGAATCAACAAGTTTGGTAATCAAACTGGACATAACTCAGGAAATAAAAATATTAATGCAATATAGATAGGTGTTTTCTGTGGAAGAATAAAATAAGTCGGTAGATTATTTGACATACTTTTAGTTTCTGCAAATCACTGACTAAAATTCTGAAAATACATTTTCCTCCTTCGAAACGCAAAGGTCGATGCGCTGAAAAAGATAAGATACAAAAATTGATGAAACAAAATTGAACATATTTCAAAAAGCTATTCAAGTTCAACGGAAGTCTAGTTTTGATCCAGATCAAATTTATAAAGTTGTACAAACACTGAAAGTGATCCACCCATCTGCTAAAAAACAAGGCCAAACAGTTTCACTAAAGAGAGGAACGTTAACAATATTTTGCTAAACCATCGCTACTTCTGAAAACACCCTGGATCACATTGTTCTACCATTTTACATTTTTCTTGCAACGCAATTTTTTTATTTAATAAGACTTGTTACAGATATCATTGCTTATGGTTAGAAAAGTAAATGGATTACTTCTAAAATATTTATCAATTTGCTAAAACAAAGGTTTTGAGTTACCCTCCAAACGTAATCGGTAGAATTTGAAACTTACCAATCTGAGTTTTAACCTAACATTTTACCCGCATGTTATCCAACTCTAGCCATTGAAGCTTTCTTCATACATCATTGTTTTAAAGTCACCAGGTTTTAAGATTTCTTTCTACTGTAATTGAGAAGAAATATACCAGAAACAGTTATTTTGATCTAAATTGTCAAATATAGAAATTATGATACTTATTCTACGGATAATAGCGTTTATGAAACAGGAAGTAAAGTCGAGATAAATCGTAATAATATAAATATGCACAAAGTGCTTCATTGAAAATAATCAAGAAAATCTACGAATTGCATCGCTGACCGTATACGTATGTAGTACATTAAAACTTCTATGATAATTCCAAAAGATAATGATTAGTTTATTTTTGTAAAAATAAGAACACTCTAC
This sequence comes from Ignelater luminosus, assembly GCA_011009095.1. NCBI lineage: Eukaryota > Metazoa > Arthropoda > Insecta > Coleoptera > Elateridae > Ignelater > Ignelater luminosus. The sequence goes on from VTPC01004460.1 coordinate 94,598, forward strand.
TTTTTTTAATTATACCAAATTGTTTTGGGCAGATTTAGAAGTTTGATAAAATTGTTGAACGCCAGCTTTAGATTTCTATCATACTGTATTCTATTATACTCGGTAATAATTTAATAAATAATGAATAAGAAAATATCCAATATACGGGCGCTTCAACCTAAATTCGGATATTTAACATCATTTCCGGTGAAACCAGTTTTTTTGGAAACGATTCGCCCTAAAAATTTGAAACTTGTTAATTTCACAGACAATCTGTATAACAAACTTATATTCTTGATGTCAATGTGTGTTAATGAAAAAGAAAATACAAGAGATCGTACACATAGGTAACTAGAAGAACTGAGTTGTACTAATCTAGCAAGGAGGAAAGGAAAAGAAAATAACATCAAGTTCAAGATTTATGTAGAACAAGGTTATGACTACTCTGAAGTTATTACAAAATTTGAATAAAAATGAAGTAACTTTTCTTAGTAGTTATATGGTATCAGATTGTATGGCGATAAATGCAATAAATAAACATTTAAGTAAAATACTAACATCATTAATCACATCTGAAAATTTTTTTAGACATCTGCTCAGGTATGCACTGCTAAAATAATAAAAAATAAATTGGGTCTCAATAATTCTAATTTGCACATTTGTATTATGTTTAACACTTACGTATCCATGTAAGAAATAATTTTATAATTATCTTTGTTAATTATTATAATTATCCTGTTATTATAAACTGTTATGTAACACCTATTTTTTCTTTAAATACACGTTAATACTTAAAGAATGTCATATGCAACTAACTACCGCTTTCTACAGCATTTGCCGGATAGGGAGTTAGATTTAAAGAAAAATATTAGTATAAACATCTTCATCTTTTAACATATAGAAGTCACATCTACTAATTTATGGAAAACGTGCATTTTACGCTACTTTCTAAACATGCAGGTTACTTATTTCGCTTTAAACTAGATAATGATGATGAGCAAATAATGAGACGTTCAGCGTGATAAAAGATAACATTTTCTTTAAATAATTAAATCTCTTAGCTTTTAATCAGCGTGTTTCAAGACGCAGAAATCACGTCCCAAACAAATTAATCTCGGTATGGGAATCTAACCTTTCTTAATCTAGAAGATCACTTTTTGTAGTGGGTTTGGTTACATCTGATAAATATTATAATAGAAATAGATAAATTGTTCTCTCTTATTAACAATATTTTTTCTTTGTGAAATTCTTCATATGTCAAAATGTAACCTTATTTTTTAATGATGTTTATTCTAATAAAGTTATTTCGTTGTTTCCGCACTTGAATAATTGTTAGTCAATTTCTTTAATCAAAGATGATTTCTACTGCGATGTTCAACGTCTTAAGGAAAGGATTTACGAATTAATTCAAAATCTAAAATTTATTGTTAATGCAAGATTATTCGGTAAATACATGATCAGAAGTGATGATGAAACGATTATAATTTATAGTGTTGATGAATCAGAAAGCTACAAAACTGGGCTGCTCTAAAATCCAGATTAGATATGTACATGTATATAAATTTGGTAATGCTGCAATAGCTCTAATGTAGTAAATCACATGTAAAGACAGTCTTTAATAACTATGTGACCTTTATTAAATTTATTTAAAAATATATCAGATTTCTCCTACGTAAATTTCCTTCAAACGTACCATATTGTATCTTGCCGAAAAGTTATTAAAGAATATTATTTAAATTGATGAAGAGATAAATTGCCTTGTTTATTTTGTTATAATTGGAGTCTACAGTAGTTTTTAAAGGATAGCTAATTTTACTTTAGAAAAATACCAACACTATTTTTTACGTATTTTCAATTGCTTTTTAGTCATTTAGTCTTGTTTACTAGCAATATCTTGAATACAAAAATAAATATGACACGTAATTATTATGAAATATCTTTTTTTTCAAGATTATTTTCTCTTTTCATCACAAAGGTACTATTTCTTCTTTCTGTCCAGTTAAGGCAATGGAAATTTGTTTGTTAATCATCAAAAACAGGATGTTACTGTCAGGTCGACTTGTAAGTCAAATATAGTTGCGAGCAATTATTTTTATTTCTCATTAGTATATTTTTTCCAGAAACTATTTAGCTGCTTTATGAAAATAAGTATTATTTAATAACACCTTTTGGACTGTGCTTGTTGTTTAAACAAACATATACATTCGTATTTAATAAAAAAGCGTAGGTATACAACTAAGGTTCGTGCGCATATATCAAGTTTCATAGATAACAAATATGAGAGTTATTAATAAATATCATAGATTGCTATCGAAAAATCACAAAAAAGGATGTAGTTTCCTTAGAGAAAAAAAGAAACATATTGTCAAAATTTTTGTGAGTGACTTACTTGCAATTTTTCAAATTTTAGTTTATGAGAATTTTAGTGTAATTACTAGCAAAATTTTTGTGTAAAATTATCAAAATGGTAAGAATATTTTAATTTTTGTGATTTGTTGTCTTTCTGCATTGCAACATAATTAACAGAGAGAGTGCATATCGGTTCACGTTGGTCAAGCGGGAGTTCAAATTGGAAATGCAGCCTGGGAGCTCTACTGCCTGGAACATGGCATTCAGCCTGACGGCACCATACCTGGCAACAAGAATAATATTGCTTCTACTGATAATTGCTACGGTACCTTTTTCTCAGAAGTGGAAAATGGAAAAATGGTACCAAGAGCCGTAATGATCGATCTGGAACCAACTGTTGTTGGTCTGAATTATCAATCATTTAGAATATGCTCAAACGCTTCATTTATGTTATGTTTCTAGATGAAATAAGAACTGGAAGATATAAACAACTTTATCATCCTGAACAATTAATAACAGGAAAAGAAGATGCCGCCAATAACTATGCTCGAGGCCATTACAGTATTGGAAAAGAAATGATTGAAATAGTAATGGAACGTTTATACAAACTAGCTGAACAGTGCTGTGGTCTACAAGGTTTCTTTGTTTTCCACTCATTTGGTGGAGGGACTGGTTCAGGATTCACATCTCTTCTTATGCAGAAACTTTCACAAGACTTTGGGAAAAAAAGCAAACTAGAATTTGTAGTGTACCCCGCACCACAAGTAATTATATATTTATTAATTATATTAAAATGTATTTCTTGGACAATTATTTCGTAGGTTTGTACTGCAGTAGTTGAGCCGTATAATGCAGTTCTAACAACCCACATGACATTGAATCATTCTGACTGTGCATTTATGGTGGACAATGAAGCTATATATGATATATGCAGAAGAAAATTGAGCATCGAAAGACCGGATTATGCAAATCTTAATCGTCTGATTAGTCAAGTTGTATCATCAATAACTGCTTCACTGAGATTTGATGGAGCTTTAAACGTAGACCTTACAGAATTTCAAACAAATTTAGTTCCATATCCTAGAATTCATTTCCCGTTAGCTTCGTATGCACCTGTAGTTTCAGCTGAAAAAGCTTATCATGAAGGAATGTCGGTATCTGAAATTACATCTGAATTGTTTGATCCTTCCAATCAAATGGTTAAATGTGATCCACGTCAAGGAAAATATATGGCTTGTTG
>VTPC01004461.1:0-36464 GCA_011009095.1 Ignelater luminosus
TAAAGCCAAATTTATTTGGAACTTTACGAAAAACACAAAAGTTTAAAATATGGAATCACTTCAAATATGATGTATTACTGTTTATCTTAATTGCATGTAATTGAGATTGAATCATAGTTATTTATGTAACAAGTGAGTAAAAAGTTTTTTTTTACGAGAAGGACAGTTTGCCGCACGAGCTAAAGGCGAGTGCGCAAATCCACCGAGTGGGAAAAAGTAACTTTACTCACGAATTGCATAAATAACTATTTTTTGTTTGTTTTACTTTAATAAAGCTTTGATTTTATTCGTCTATTTTTTTGAAAACACTCACGCTAGTCTTTTTGGTTCTTATTTCATGTTTCTTCACTAATAAGCCTGTTCTTTCTTTCTGTCGCTGATAATTATATTTTCTTTTTTTAGCCACAATAAAATACTCCAAATTACCTTGTTTGCACTTTTTTAATTTAAAATAACAAATTATAATTGTTGTGCCATCACATACAACAAATAACTTCAACATAGTTTGTACCAGGAATACATTTTCCAGTTCTATTAACAAATTTTTGGAATTTTTTTTTAAGATAACAAAAATAACAACTTTTCTCTGCATTTTTTTGGCAACTTTTTTAAACAAAACTTAGTTACTCCCCTCCATAGTAATCTAGTCTTTTCACAAACTCCCTTTTTTTTATCTAATTTATATACATCAAATCCTCTAATATCTACTATTTACCTTATTTTAATCGACTTTTATCGTGATTGCTGTTTTGTGTTTCATTTAAATTCAATTCTTTGAATAATGTCGTTTTATATTCATTAATAATAAAGTTTATTTACTTATCATTATCATGGTTTTCTTATTTTGAGCCTTAGTTCATTTTTAAATATCATCACAATATTTACAAACATTCGGTGACAGAGTCTTACCTTTTGTAAATAATAAATATTGACAATAGTAATATATTTAATGTACGATATAATTGCGAAGGTGAACGGTGCTGCATGCTAACTAATTCATTTTTCAGCCCAAAACACGACACGACACTCCTAACTGTAAGGTGTTCTTACGTAAACAAATTTTAGTTAAAATACAGTTTGTCAATAAAGGATGAACCCACTGAATTTAAGAAAAATCTATATCGTTTATAGATACCTTCTAATTTCTATTTTTGATTTTTCTGGTTTGGTTATAACAATTATTTAGCTAATTCTGATACTAATACGTTGACATACCAGCTTTTTATGTTATGCATCTTTAATTCTTTAAACAACACTAGCTTTATTTTACTTATTGGTCTCTGATATAAAAGACTCAAAAGTATTTGAACAATTTTTATTAACTTAAAAATATTTAGTGCTCTTCTATAGTTATCTAAAAATGTGTTATTAAAACAAATAGTGCGGTTCACAAGTTCCATTTTGGCTATTTTTTGCCTGACTTCACCAAAAATTATAATCGAGGTGTCATTCGATTCGGAATGACATTTAGAAACTTTTCGAACATTTCGAAGTCTTGCGCGAAAAAATTGCAAAAGTTATAAACAAAATCGTAAAAAAAGGGGTTTTGTTTTTTGCAAATATCTCAGAGAATATTGCAAATATCCAAAATCAAAAAAAAATCCTTAAAGAGCAGGAAATTTCCTACAGAAAAGTCCTAACTCCCCGAATTGTATCACCAATATTTATAATTTTAATTTAGAGGTGAAAATTGAGCTAAAAACGCGTGATCTGGCCGCCACGTGCGCCGCTTAGTTTGCTCTCTTTAACAAAAAAATTTTTTTTTCCTATTAAATATAAATATTAAGGAATAAAAAACTTCAGGTATCATTGGGATACATGAATGAACAATAATCCATCGTAAAAGAATTTTTCCCACAATTTGTTTATTAGTTATGCTTTTGTTAGCTAAAGAAATTTTACCAATTGGAAATTTACATAAAAACCATGATATTTTTTAAACTAGAAATCTGAGATTTTTTTCACTTCTTGAAATTATTCTTCAAACGCTACAGAACAGATTCCCGTTGGAAAAATTAAAAAATTGTCAATCTCCACTTTTTTATAAACAATCAAAAATTGGTAAAATTTCTTTAGTTAACAAAAGCATAACTAATAAACAAATTGAGGGAAAAATTTTTTTTCGATGGATTATTGTTCATTCATGTATCCCAATGATACCTGAATTCTTTTATTCCTTAATATTTATATTTAATAGGTAAAAAAAAATTTTTTTGTTAAAGAGAGCAAACTAAGCGGCGCGCGTGGCGACCAGATCACGCGTTTTTAGCTCAATTTTCACCTCTAAATTAAAATTATAAAAATTGGTGGTACAATTCGGGGAGTTAAGACTTTTTTATAGGAAATTTCCTGCTCTTTTAAAATCTGTTTTTTGATTTCGGATATTTGCAATATTCTCTGAGATATTTGCAAAAAACGAAACTCCCTTTTTTTACGAATTTGTTTATAACTTTTGCAATTTTTTTGCGCGGTACTACAAAATGTTCGAGAAGTTTCTAAATGCCATTCCGAATCGAATGACACCTCGATCATAATTTTTGGTGAAGTCGGGCAAAAAATAGCCAAAATGGAACTTGTGAACCACACTAAAAGGGGTTGTACGAATTCCACTAAAACTAAGCAGGTTCCTAAGAACAACCCTTTCTTTAAATGAAAACCCCGTTAATGGTGTTTTGATTTTATTATATTTCAATAAAATTACTTTTGTCTTTTGCTTAATTTGTTATAAGAAAACTTTTACAAATTTGGAAATGTTCCACATATTACAGCATAAATGTCTCAAACGGTATACAATTCTTTGTATTTCTTTTTTTAAATGCTGTGCTCCCTCTGAACGTTTTTGTCTTTAAAGGTTCACTCATTCAAATTGATTATGCTTTCAAATGAGTTTCCACGAAGAATCTGCATAATTAACGATTTAGTTACTCTCTTAAAGTAAAAAATGTGATGGTAGTGATACAGTACATATTAAAAAGATAAGATAAGTGGTAGACTAGATAATAGGAAATAATTATTAAGATAAGTTGATAATGTAATAAAAATAATAAAATAGTATTGGTCATATTATGCAGGTTAATTCGATAAAGAATTTCTCTGTAAGTAATACTTTTTTGTGTTACTCTTTGGTCAAAAGCGTTTTCAAATAATAAAGTTATAAGAAATTGGGTATTTTATTAACGATTTTAGAATAAATAGATCTTTCAAATGTAAGCGCAACATGCTAGTAATGATACTGCACTACCCATTGATACTTAGCTACAGAAATTTATAGAGATCTACTTTCTATAGAAATGTGCCAATTTTCTTTAGTTGGCCCAGAAAATATGTTAAGACCATATTAGTATTAGAACTAAAAACGTTGGCATTAGAAACTGACCTTTAAATGATTCTTTCAAATTTTAAGGCTTTAGAGTTGTGCTGTGCTTTAACAATATAAATTGTACTAGATTGATTGAAACTATGTAGTTCCAACATGCAGCGAGACTTAGTTCAAATGCAAACAACAAATTAACTAGTAGGTTTGTAATATTCATCTTATTGCACTATTTTAGATCCTTTTGTTACTTTAGTTAGACGATTTTCAAGTTGATAAGGTTTTTAAACAATTTCCGGTATTTATTAGAATTATGGATATTTTAAGTCTCTAAACATTCCTGTTCCACTAAGGAGAAGCATGAAAATGAAGACCTCAGCGGGAATAGCCGGTGATGAGAGTCAGCCTTTTAGAGTAGGGTGGAGTACAACACACGCTTAAAATAATGCGTAACTTGAAAAACAAACATTTTCTAAAACAAAATAGTACCTAGAAAAAGCTGCTGTTTCCTTTCTTTCTGTTTGAGATGCACCGTTTTTGAGTAAAATCGAATTGTTTTAAAGTCTGCCAATTTCGAAATCTTACGTATTTTAATATGCCTTGGTTTTTTATAATAGGATTTACGTGTAATACTGAGATTTCTCACCTTAGTCATACTGTAGGGAACCTGTTTTCATTCATGTCTTTCATAGTTAATAGTGTACCAGAGGCAGAAGAAAAATAAATAACTCTGCCTTTCCCAAAACTTGCATTCAATTGCCACCAAACTTTTTTCATTCAATACGCCGTTTTGCAATCTTATTTCAATTAAATTTAAGCTCTCGAAAACTTATTATCAAATAGTAAATAGTTATGATGAACAGTTTCCTCTTTATAAATAAATAAATTTATTTTGCTACCTTTGCTTGTAGATGATCAACTTTTGGCCACTAATGAAGCACCCACAAGCAAAAAATTGATGTCAGAAAATATCTTTTTCCAGTACACAATCACATAAATACAGAACAAGAATTGTGGAAAGGCATTCAAGAGGCAATAAATACTTTAAAAAAGTGATACTGTAATGATGCAAAGAGAACAGTTTTTTGAAAATTTACTGTAAGCATTTTTATTTGCTGCATTAAATCTCCTTAACGGAGTACTTTTGAACAGAGGTAAGTTTGATTAAACCGTCCTATTTTTAGCTAAGCAATATGTAGTAGGGCATTGTACAGACCTTTTACGGACACCCTGTATAACACACATAGCTACAATAATCAGTCCAAAGGTAGTTGTATTACAGTCCTGTGCATTTTGTAAATATTATATTTGCTAATCCAACATTCTTGTTCTGCTGATAGCTATATTTTCAAATTTAAATTTGCCAAAAACCAATACCAGAAATAAAGAGATTGAGTTAAGTAGATTCCTTGGAAGTATTTTAGTGCATAACTTGCACGAGGGGTTGACGAATGTGGAACAAGAAGTTACTTTGGAATTTGAAGATCCGTATCAGCTATAAGAAGCTCAAAGGTAGAGGATGAAGAAGAAACACATGAGAATCAAAACAGGTTCATACATACAGGGTTAGCCAAAAGTCTGGAAACAGTCTTATTGTAGCAATACTGATAGAATTAGCGAAATAATAAGCCTTGGGCGGTATATTAGACTATCTTATCTACATTCTGGTAGGAAAAAAATAATTTAATTATCCAGTTCCGCGTGATTGATATCAACTTTTAATTTTTAAATGGCATCTTAGTATTTTGGTGGCATTTTCTAAATCTGTATAAAATTCTAGATACGACAGTGAAGAAAAAGATTTAATAAAATAATTCGCTTCTCTATAATAAGTTAATAAAGTTTGCAAAGAGCGGGATTGGTAGAAAAACTACAATAATTATTTTCTGAAAACTATCAACAGAAATTTTGTTCGAGGAAATATTATTGCTGTAGGTCCGCTTAAGAAAAATTTAGACAAAAGCAAAATTCTTCTAGGAAAATTTACAATTAAGAATTAGACAGTAAACAGAATTCTTAAACCTTCTACGAAAATTATTTATAATGTATAAAAGTGTTTAAGGTGTTTCTAAAGAAATTTAGGTACGTTTGAAAGGAATTAACAGGTATAAGTGGGCCCTTTTACCTTGAATATTTATTTCCAATAAGTCAATGTTCTAGTGTTCAGAAAGTGTCCCTACACAGGTAACAGGCAATTGAGTAGCGTACAAAATAGATATAAGAAGATGAAGAAAAATTTTGTTGTGCTATCTTAGAAGGATACAAAGTTATGAAACCTTTGAACTATCTCGATATCTAACAAAATACCGGTACTAATAATAATAATAATAAAATTAAATGTTTATGGATTTTTTGAAGCACTGTTTTTTATTTTAAAGGCATAAAATGTAATTGAAAGAAGTTCCAAATTACATTCTGTAAAAATTTTAAGTCTAAACCTTCATCCTAACAAACGTTAACATGGGGTAGATATTTTAACATGGCCAGTGATAAAAAAATGCACTGTACGAGGGCGGTTCAATAAGTACCCGTGTTAGAAATGAAAACACAATTTTTTCAAAATTTTTTTTTTATTTTTTAACATAGTCTCCTTTTAGAAATAGTTATACACTTTTCCCAACGTTCCTGCCATTTTTTTAACCCCTCCAAAAAATAGGATTTGTCGAACTCTCCAAAATACGCCTCTATCTCGGCGATGACTTCCTCGTTTGAGCTAAATTTTTTTCCCGCGAGCCATTTCTTCATGTTAGGAAACAAGAAAAAGTCGCAGGGAGCCAGATCGGGTAAATACGGGGACTGCGGCAGCAATTCATAACGCAATTCATGCAGTTTGGCGGCGACAACTCCGGATGAATGTGCTGGTGCGTTATCGTGGTGAAACAGCACCTTCTTTTTTGCCGAATGCGGCCGTGTCTCCTTCAATTTTTTGTCGAAGCTGTCTAATAACTCACTGTAGTATTGTTCTTCCTTTTTCTAAAGAATCCACGAGGATGACGCCGTTCGCATCCCGAAAAATCGTCGCCATGACCTTTCCGGCCGATGGAACCATCTTCGCCTTATTTGGAGCAGATTCACCGGGAGAAATCCATTGTTTTGATTGTTGCTTAGTTTCTGGTGTGTAATGATGAATCCAGGTTTCATCGACGGTGACAACGCGACGCAAAAACTCCTTTGGATTTCGCTTAAATTGCTCCAAACACTGTTTCGAAGTTAACAGCCGCATCCGCTTGTTGTCCACCGTTAGCAATCGCGGCACCCATCGCGCCGACAATTTTTTCATCGCCAACTTATCATGTAAAATATTAATTGCCGTTCCGGTCGACACACCTACGGCCTCTGCTACTTCACGCACTTTCGTTCGTCGATCAGCGAGAATCATGTCGTGGACTTTTTGAATGATTTCCTCGGTAACCACGTCTGCCGGGCGTCCTGGTCGCTCCTCATCAAAAACGGATGTTCGCCCACGTTTAAATTCGTAGAACCAATATCTAACTGTGGTCATAGATGGCGAAGTGTCCCCATAAACAGCATCCAACTTTGCTTTTATCTCCTCGCATTTTTTCCCATCCAAAAACAGAAAGCGAATTACCGAACGATACTGCTCTTTTTCCATCTTAGCTAAAATCACGAAACACGTCTTACTCAAATGGCTGTCAAATCCAAACTAACCTATCAATCAGTCTGCAATTTGTTATACCGTCGTTTGATAGATGGCAGCACACGATGATAACACCAACTTCCCTCAGGAACGCCTTCTGTCGTCAAACACGGGTACTCACTGAACCGCCCTCGTATAATATCGTAAGGGTTATTACGTAGGTAATCTCACAGGAGGTAGCTACTGGGCTAAAAGACGGTTTACGCAGCAATCAAAATTTGAACCTAAAGTTAAATCGTGTATAAAAAATTCCAGATTTATTGTTTAGGTTGTATTACAGATCAAAATCTTTTTATTAATTATGTTATGGTAGTTCTTCGCGGAAGGATTATAAATTAGTCATGACTTCATGAGTTATGATAAACTTTTTGTCTTCGAAATAGAGCAAGAAAAGTGATATTCCGGGCTTAATATTCTGTGAAGTAAACACATTGACAAAATACATAACTATCAGCAAGGAACAGTAAAGCGTTTTAAACAAAATGACAACTAAAGAAAGTTGAAGGATAATTGATAAAACAAAGACTCAAGGAATATCGTTAAAAGAAATGAAGGGTTAAAGGAAAATATTAATAAATTCAGATAGTAGTTCATTTTAACAGTTTACTAAATAAATAGAAAAAAAGTAAATAAACTAAGAAGCATGAACAAAATTACAGTAAAATAATTCGTAGAGATGATGCGGAATTTCATTAGAAAAACTCATCAAATTCCCAGAATTTGCAAAAATGGGCGATAGCATTATCCCTATCATAATAAAAGTATTGCTGGTGTGTTGTGTAATATTGATAAATGTATATAAAGTTTTATGATTCATTCTGGAATTACCCTAGCTCTTTCTAGAGAGGTATGTAAACATAGTTATCTGTTTATGCAGCGTGTATTTTTTATTAATGTCTAACGTGTTGGTATAGTTCATTCCAAGTTGTACCGTACGCTTCAGGCAATGCTTAATACGGTCAACTGGTTTTACAAGTGGTTGTAAATTTAAAATCTCACTACCACAACAACCGACTGTTATATTCCGTACTTATACTTTTTGAATAGATTTGAAAGGAAACTAACAATATAAGATGTTGGGATTAAAAAGATCATAGAGAAGTGTTTTTTTTTTACTTAATTTTCGTATATTTACTTACAATTCATTTCTGATGATTATCTATAAATTATCTTGGTATTTCTATAAAAACATTTTTTTGTATTTACATTTAAAGAAATATATTTTATAAACAAGATTTTTCTTGTATTATTTAGTTTCACAAGATATAATAAAACGGAATTTCGTTTATATACATATACAAACGTAAATATTTGCCTTTAATTTATTCCATAGAAAATATTGGAAAATTTTTCTAATAAACTTTGTGTACAATATTGCTCTTTTGCAGGTATAGGATCCCACAAATTAGTTTATTGTGCAGTTCTCACAGTCTGCGTTTTTTTATATAACAATATTTAGGGCTTTACCGATGAATCAGCATCAGAACCGCCCGCCATAAAAGTTGGCATTGCTTTTAAGGGTACAATTTTAATCCGGCAAAATATTCAAAAACACCCTGGAAAACCGAAACTACGTATGCTTCTAATACACGCCTGGAAAATTATGTGTAGCAAATGTTCTTACAACCACTATAAAGGGATTACAGGGGTTTTATAATAGGATTTAAAAGAGTATTTATTGCCACATAGAGTCTGTACGAATTTATATGAAATGCACTATAGAAAGAAAACTATTTCGGCTTTATTCAGTAGTAATTGTTTCTCTTCCAGTAAATGAATTTATTAGGGATAATAAAAATAACATAATATCTACAGTATAAACAATAATTGAAAATTTCAGAAAGATTCTGAATATAAAACCAACCTTCTTAAAAGTAATCAGATTTCAAAGTAATTTCTAGAATTTAAAAAATACACAAACAATTTTGGCCTACCTTTTGTGATAATAACACCAAAACACACAAACACAAGAAGAAAATTGTTCTTCATTGCTCCTGAAAACCAAAGGTTTGTAAAGAGAAGTAACAACTGTTGCCTTTAGTTTCACTTGCTAACAATGCACTGAAATGAATCAACTCGGCTACACATTTCGATTTTAACTCATTTGTTGATGTTACTTTATCACGTGTATTAATACTAAAAAGTTTTCTTATCTATAAGTTCCCTTTAATGTTTCCTTTTTGTGGCAATTTCCCGATACTCTCAATTACTCTAAATATTCTAACAATGGACCCAACCTTTCGTATTGTTTGCATATATTGAAATCCTATAGTTATATGTGTTTGTAATATTAGCTCACTTCTCGTTAGCCTGTGTCCTTAACATATCTAATTTGTTTAAAAATGATAAGTGATAACTGTATGAATCGCAATCGGTTTTTTTTCAAAGCTAATGTAGAACTGAATTAAAATAACCTTATTAATGAAATAGAGGAAAACTCGTACAATAAATAACAGATACAACACGGGGAATTCCCTAATTATAAATAATACATAACTATCGTCTGTATATCGACTAAAATATATAGGTATGATAAGAACTTCAATTGTTTGTGGGGTAAATATTTATTACTTTATATATTATTTCTAAAACTAACATATCTTTATTTCTTGCAATTGCTACTTTATTAAAAACAATAAAGCGTATTTATTAGTACCCATAAAATTCGCAAAGTTGTTATTTCATTTTTAAAGTGATGCCAAGGTTTCTACATACAGGGCTCCAACGGAAATGTGAACCATCCACTATTTATAGAACCTTCATATTTGTTTGAACTGTTGAAGGCTAATTCTGATGTACTCCAAATCTGTTTTAATGTTTTCGAAGTGACACTTTGTCTATTTTATTGATTACATTACTTTCTCTCAACAATCACTTTATATCAGTAGGCAGAGCTGTGACCAGTACTCAGTAAAAGTACTGGGAGTAACCAGTATCCAGTATCAAACCATGAATATTTTACTTGCAGTATTAAGTACCAATACTTTTCAATAGTACTTGGAATATTCAGTAAAGTACTGGAAATCAAAACTTTGCAGTACTAGTATTAAGTAAATACTCTTTAGATATTTCCAGTACTTCTGAGTACTTAAGATTACTTTTAAGTACTGCCAGTAGTTTCAAGTACTGGCAGTAGTTTCAAGTACTGCAAGTACTTTCTTAAAAGGTAAAGAGTACCAGTATTAAGTAAATACTCCTTGAATAATTTCCAGTATTGCAGTACTGCAAAGTAAGTATCTTTATTATTTGATTTTATATGAAAATGTTACCAAATAGAAACTTCAGATTTTTCTTATACTTTCTGAGTGACAATCAAGGTACATATTGATGGAGCTTGCTCTGTAAATGTGTCTTATTAGTCAATTTACTAAAAAAAGAATTTTAACATAATAATGATATTAAACAGAAACTTATACAATAAATTGTTTTAATTATGTTTTATATAATTTGTCATATTTTCTGTTTTTTCAAATGATCAATAATAATTATCGATATACTCGTGTAAAACTACAAAAGATATATGTACATATATTTTAATAACAATTTGTACCACAATTTAAGTTTCCAAAAACAAAGTAAATTAGAAAATAAAACTAAGATATATATACAAAAAGGTTAAGCTAACTCAAAAGTATATCCCTTGTTTATATGTATAACTGACAAGAATATTATTTACTAGGTATATAAAAGACTTAAATTGGTGTCACTTAGTGCGTGACGTCTTGGTGCGTTGATAATTTGTACAAATGAAAATAGTCGCTCCACAGGGGCAGACGATGGTAAATACAGTTGTATTTTATGAATAATTTCTTTATAACCACATAATCGTTCAACATTGTCAAGTTCGTTCTTTTATCATTTAAGTACTTCAACAATTCAAATTCAAACTGAGTTTGAAATGTTTCATTTGACGGCAGCACTGCCGGCGTAAAAATTTCATTGTCGTCTTTAAAATCAAAAAACGTATCTTCAGCATTTTCACTGACAACCAGCTCAGAATCTCCTAACTCTTTAAAGTCCAAAGCGGCATTGAGTACCCAAGACTGAGTATCTTTTGCTGATATTTGAACGTCTGCATCACTAAAGACGTTACACCACCTTATCTTAAATCTGGGGTTTGTCACTGCAGCTCTCTTAGATTGCAACTTAAAGATTTCATTGAATCGTCTTTGTATGGATTCTAAAAGACGTCATCTAGAAGCTTACGCAATGGTTTAATGTGTCCCGCCAGTTTTATTTTTTCAAGTTTTGTATGCATAGATACAATGCTTGGAAGAAGGTGCCCATAATAAGTATTTTGATTACCTTGGAGAAAATCAAGGGTTTCCAGCAGATTATTTTATACAAAGTTCCCATTGAAAATTATTTACAGGCTATTCATTACCACTAGACTGGCTTTTGCAAAATCACTAAGCTTAGGTATATTCCATTGTAATCAAATCAATTGTCAGAAAAATTTTAAAGATTAAACATCTTTTATAATTAGAGATTGGATTTTGAAGCAAAAAAGATCAAAAAAGACCAGTGAAAGATCTAAGAAGAACAGAAACAAAAGAGAGCACTAATAAATTAAAAAATGAGCTAGAAACACTTTAAGAAAATATAATAAAAATATAATAGAAAAAATGTATAAAGGAAGAAATAACATGCCAAAAATAAGTAATAGTATTAACAAGAACAACAAAACTCAGTATTAAGGTTTTACTGTTTAAGATTCCTTTTTTTATAAAAGCACCATAAATTTTTCACTTTTAATCCTAATATTCCATATTTTTGAATAGCCTGCCTAACAGTAGCTTAATCTTAACCATTAATGTGCATCATCCCCTTTATACGAATCTTCCATAGATTTTGTGCCATAAAAGGCTTATAAAATCTATGTGCATTGGTTCTTGTAACCCATTTGCACTTACAGCTCAACAAAGCATTTGCAGTTTTAAATTAAAATTCTACGAAGGACGTCATAGAAGAACAAAAAAGATTATCAAAATAAGGAAAAAAAATTGTAGTAACAAAAAGGGTGAAGAATGGCAAACTAAGATTTTGCCTTATACTGTGCTAATCATGTAACGACCAGGTTTTACAGGTTAATGCGATGATAGTTATGAAAATAAAGTGCCTCTCTTTTCCACCCTAAATGCTAAATAAGTAGCACCTGAATTATTTCTATATAAAAAAGTAATACTGGAAGTGCTTTAGTAAACTACTTGGAGTATTTATAATTTTACAGTACTTTTCACTATTGGGAGTACTTGGACACAATACTGGGAGTAGTTTAAATTTTTACAGTACTTTTTTAAATAACAAGTAGTACTTGTTAAAAATTCTAAAAGAAAAGTATTAGTACCAGTACTTAGTAAATAGAATACTGCAAATTCCAGTATCAGTACAGCAATATTAAAAGTGCTGAAAGTAAACTACTTAAAGTACTTATACTACTGATTACTGTATTTCCAGTACATTTTTGTACTGAGTACTTCTGTCAGTAGGTAATATCTATTTAACATAAAGAGATTCATGCGTCACTCGTGAATCCAGATCTTCAAATCAATAACTAGCCCGACTGAAAACTTTCTACACGTCCTATTTCAGTGGCGGTAGATTGACAGACAAACAATAACTGAAAACAATTTTTAAAAAGTACACATAAATTAATTTTAGAATTAACTTTTATTATTCTTACTACTTACTTAAAACTAATAAACGAAAAATTGTTTAATTATAATTCTTCAAAGAATTGTTTTTGTTGTTTAAATGAAAACAAATGTCAATTTGAAAATTCAATTACGTTTGACATTTTCGAAACGTAACTCAAATTTACGTGAAATCACGTCTACTGGTTTTAGTGTTATTTTTGTCATCCACCTTTTACTTAAATGGAATGCTAATGGTTCAAGATATATCTCCTTTTTCAACATACATTTCAAATAGGTGCGCGTTGTCGTTGAGTAAAAATAAATATGTGACGCATGTATCTCTTTACGTGAAATAGATATTAGATCTTAAGTGTTAAGCAAAATGTGAAACCACAAAGTTGTAGACTCAAAACCTTCCGGAGATAATTCTAGATAGCCATACTGCAAAACTATGAATTAAGTATAGATACCTATTAAAGTTATTCCATCTTTAGCTATCAGAATCTTATTTCAGTTAGTTAATGGCGAAAAACGTTTTGCTTAGCCTGCAAGATTATAGCTGCATAGACTGTATAAAAAAACGAATATAGAGTAACAGTTTCACCAAAACGAAAAAGTTCTCGTTGGTAAGAATTGTAGCCAAATAGAAAACGTATGCGTGACGATTTTGAGATATCTCTTTCTCGTCAGTTACAAACTATATTTTTTATTCTGTATTAATTTTCATCTAATTTTTATTATTAATACAATGCTACAATTAATAAAGAATGGAAAATATGATTACAATTGACAAGAAAGAGAAAAATAATTTTTTTACCGACAACGTAATCTCATAAACTTGTAAATATATGACGTCACGCGAACGTTCTCATACGCAGAGTCCAAAACTTCAAATAGCATTACATATAAACAAAATAAGGATCAAAAAGTTTACTGTAGGCATAACATAATTGATATTAAGATCATCTTAAACAGGAAGAAGCTCGATTTATCAACATTGCAAGATTTTGTAATAGTTGTAACGTTGCACTAAGTATGACGTAAATAAAGAGCAAGTACGGCAACATAAAAACCGCTGCTGCCCCACATACTCAATTTAAAGATACAGCAATAAAATAACTGTTGTTTATGAAACAGTATAAGATATAATAAACAGAAAAGCTGTTCTTGGACTTCAAGATATACACTATATACACTATGTATTTAATCTAGAAGCAGTCACATGTGATTTTGTAGTAATAGTTACGGAGCAAATGGAAAAAACTTCTGTGTTGAAGCTAAGTTGCAACACACTACTGTTTTCGTCGCTATCCAAACATTACGGAAGTTGTTCAGTTTATACCCGGAAAATGTTAACGCAAAGTAAAAAACAACCTTTGCATGAAGAATTAATCACCCCCAAAGACAAAACAATGTAATATCCTCTATTCACTAAAACATGTATAGAGGAGAAACTAAAACAAATTTTAAAAAACAATGAAGCAAAAAGGGCTGAGTTGTATAAGAACCGAATGGAATTACTATAGCTAGACATTAAGAATAAAAAAAAATATTCATGCATAATTTACTAGTTGTACTATACATTTTATGTTTATATTCATACGTATCGTGTATGTATAACTATTCTTATAAAATGAAATTTCTGTACAGTGTTTGCTTCAAGTATGTCAAAATCTAGGACTTGATGTCATTAGCATTGCTGCAAATATGGAGATGTTATTGTTAATATCCTTGTTTTCCAATATTCTATAAACGACTCTTTCATTATGAAGAGCAACCATTGCAACATGTCAGTGTTTATATGAACTTACATGTACCTAAAGATAGTATTCGCGATCGTCACAAAGTCAATATCTGGTGTCAAAACTGGAAATATTATATTAATAGGAAAAAATTGAATACTCTTCTAACATTTAAAAGGGAGATTCCTAATTGAGATTAACAAATGCGGTTATACAGATGAAATCAGGTTATTTTATAAATAGCTAATAACATCATTAAAAAATCGTTGTTCTGTTATTGTCGATATTAACGATAACAGTGAAAGTAATATATGAAAACGATGATACTGATATTAAAGGTTTTTGTAAATTGGCACTTAAGAAGCGTTTAACTGAAAAAATACAATGCACATGTTCCTTCTAAACGGTTAAAGCCAGGCAAAACAAGAAAAGGACAACTTTCGGTAGTAAAACAGACGACGGTTTTTATATATCGTCTTTTGCCTACTGAATGCCTGGAGCAAACTGATAAAACAGTGTAGCATTTTAATGTTTAAAAGCCGAGAAACTCAAAATACAGTACTTTGGTATAGCAGCGTTCAAAATAACAGTATCTTCATCAAAAGAAGATGTCTGCAATTCTGACATATGGCCTAAATGGCCAATTATTTGACTCTTTCAGAGGAAATGCTCAAAAACAAAGAACTAAGAGCATATTAAATTTAGTGTACGCTAATGTGCAGTGTACTATAGCAAATAAAATTAATAAAATAAATAGTTTAATTTATTTATACAATCCTGGCGTACTATTTTCTAGTGAACATTGGTTTTCACCAAATAATATTACAAACACATACAACTGTGCATCCACCTTTTATTTAGTGGTTTACAGTTTTCGAGAATAGGAAAACGTCGCCTTCGCATTCCATGTTGTTTTTCCATCACATTCCTACATCTTATCAATGATTTATTGTATGCTCTTTATGTTTCGGTGTTTGTTTGATAAAGTAGGATAAGAAAGAATAGCTGGACAGCATACCCGGAGTATCCAATTAGATGAAATTGACAAAACCGTTCATGCTAGAAAGATGGTTTGATCGTACGTACTTCCCAGCCATTGTAAAACTATATTTCTTGTCTTCAGTTTGGGATTTTGGTGCAGTCTGCAGGTTAAGTGAGAAGTAGCTTTCCCTGTTTCTATATATTTCGTTGTAATTCTTATGTGACCGCATGGTACAATCTACTGCACCACAACATCTGGGAAAACGGACAATAGCAAAACAGTTCTTGAGTCGTTTCTTTTAATTCTTGTAGCCTGATGGACATTTTAATATAATCTGATTTCAATGAAGCAATGGCTTGAAATCTGACACAGATATAAGCAAAAGAAAAAGAGAATGAGACAGGCAGACAGAAAGAAAGATAGTAAGAAAGAGAGAAAAAGAGAAAGAGAGAGAGAGAGAGAGAGAGAGAGAGAGAAAATGAAGCTACTTTTGCATTTCTTTGCCGAAATATTGGAGTTCTTAACAGCAATATTGCGCCACAAGATTAAAATGTAGTTAATGTACACGCTGCTATGATATAAAATTGGTTGCATTCATTCCATTGCTTTTGATGAGAGTCATTTTCCACTAAGTACATTGTGTTAAAGACCTTATAAAATTTAAAAATTCAAATTTAAGTTAGCGCCATTGATGTACTACCTATCAGCATCGCCACGTAACTTCCACAACCAGTTGCTGCCTGTTCTGCACTTTCTGTGTTGTGAAAAGAGATCCCAAGTGGATGTTGTTGTTATACAGCCCACTATGTATACAGGGTGCTGAATCAGCGGACGCAACTTAGGAAATTTCATGATAATTTTGAAATGTTTAAATATTGGCTCCCTAAATTATTTCAGCACTAAACTTTATTTAAGTTTTTTGAAGGGTGTTGCAAGGTGATACACACTGAGCAATTTCAGTATTTTATAATAACTCAATTAGAAGATACTTGAAGAAAGGTGTGTGCATAATACCTGTCATGTAGCGACAATCACAGATAACTAATAGAAATAGTTGATTGTGAAAATTTACAGGCCTATTTGATGTTGCTGCTAAACTATGCGCATAACATGTATTATGCACACACTTTTCTTCAAATATCTTCTTAGTGAGTTATCATCAAATGCTAAAATTGCTCAGTGTATATCATCTTGCAATACCCTTGAAATAACCTAAATAAAGTTTAGTGCTAAAATAATTAGGAGAGCCAATATCTAAACATTTTAAAATTAGCATGGGATTTCTTAAGTTGCGTCCGCCGATTCAGCACCCGGTATTTTTATGAAATATCATTCTGAATTATATAATAAATAATTTAAAATCAATTTTTCAATTTACTATTAACACAGTAAGTGCATTTAGAGGTAATATAAATGCATACTTAAATCAAAGCAGCAGTGATGAAACGCTAATTTCAGAAAAAAGATGGGTTTAGATGTCATTTGTGTCATTGTAATGTTTTCAAATTTGTTTATTGTTTGTAAAACTCTACAACACTTGATTCTAGTTCTTGGAAGCGAATACTTTCAGCAGAGATAGTACGATACAGTTCCTAACTAATTCTACATTTTTTCAGCACAATGTTTTAAAAAATAAAAATTTTTGATTTGTAGGTTATTTATATGTAAATACATTTTTGTACGTAACGTAGTATCTATGTAATTATTTGTAATTCTTGTTTTTTTCCAAGCACCCATTTATGGAAAGTTTATCTATGATATTTTCATATCTAGAATAATTATTTTATTGACAATTAGTAATGTTTATTAGTTTTGGGAAACAATAACCCATAAAATCTTTATTAGTTTCTTATATTGTTAAAGTGTTTATACAGGGTGCTTAAAAAATTAGCGAAGAGCGTGCAATATAACAAAAAAGATTCCACTGTGCCCAAAAACAGTGCGTTTTTAGCAATACAGACAAATTCGCTGATCCTTACTGTATCAATCAAGAATAAAGGCATAAGCAAAAATATTTTAGGTAAGAGTAGCTATAGACGTATTTTCAATCTGAAACCGTTTCTCTGAGTTGAAACTAAGGTCAAATCGAACTGTCAGATTTCAGACAAACCTGGTTATGTCTTTTAATCTATTGTACAATTGCAAATTACAATAATAAATCACTACAATAAATGTTGTTGATGAGTACCATTTTCTTTCAAATACAAATTAACCTTCTGCCTCATATTTTCAAATATAATATAATAAATACATTATTCGGCACTGCGATCTCTTAGTTTAGGCAGTTTTTGTATGGAATTCTTGGACATTCTGTTTCTCAAGAAGGGTAAAGCAAAACAGTCTAGGATAGTTAAATCCGATGACCTTGTTGGGAATTTAGGATCACAATGCAGACTAATAAGTGGATCTCCAAAGAATTGCCGCAAGTAATTAATTGTTTTGAGAGTTGTATGAGCGGTGTAATTGATTAACGAACTTACTTAAAAGATTATTTTTATACTACTGTGCATTCACGGGATACTTCAAAAAATATATGGTCAATCAAACGTCTACGAGATACAGCAATCTATATATTAATTTCTAACGGATGCAGCGCAGTCTTTCGAAAGATATGCAGATTTTTGGAACTTTAGTCTCATCAGAAGTAGAACCAAGCCTCGTAAGGAAACAAAACTGGGGTTAAAAAAATTGTGTTATTTGCCATGTGTTCGTTAAACCACCTACAATATAAAATATGCAAACAATAATTCATGATAAGACTGCATTTTATATGAAAATTGCTCAAGATTTTTTTTCACTATTGTTCTGTAGGTTTCTTCTCAATGTTTTTGGCGGTAGGTACAGTTGATGTGCCGCTACCATCCTTACGATGCGCGTTCTTTGTTTTCCGGAAAAACTAAACACAGTTTATTACCATTTTAAAGAAATCCGCCTTCAAGAATATAACACCGGGGAACTGGTCACAAAATTTATCTATGTATGTCTTTGCGTTGAACGTCCATTCATCATTTTGCGCGAAAGCCACTTAGAAATTGTTCTCCTAATCAGTCAAAGACAAACATATTTGTATGGAGAATATGTCCATACCCATCTCTTATCTAAAATATTTTTGCTCATACGGTATGTAATCAGAATAGCAACAGACATACAAGATACTTCATGCCAATCTTCTTTGTCGTTCCCGAATGTTAAAGAGAGAAAACAAATCTTAATGAAACTTTGAGTTTAGAAAAGACAAGAACAAAACTAGAGAATTATTATTGGTGAGCTGGTGTTAAATTATGATCAGTAGACTGTTTATTTATATAGACAAGAAAGGAAAAATAAGACGTAACGCAAAAGTTTGTTAACTTGAATTGTTAACAAATTTTAACTCATTAGTTGCTTTTAGGAAGTTCGAGTTTGTTTCTGATCTATCTAAAACATACGTAAAATTACCAGATAATCATGTCGTCAAGGGTAGAAATTGAACTATATTATGCCATTAAGAAAACAAGTAGTGATATTGTTTCTGAAACGTCCGGACAACTTAGTGTTGTATCTTATATCTTTTGAATTTTTAGCATTTTTCTTCTAAATCTAAAACTGGTAACCAATTTGAAGTTTTTTTTCTTGTAAAGAAAATTCTGCCAATTGACTTTCTATCTGGATTTAAGTTTGTTTGTGTCTCATTGTGGTCTAGGTTGTATACAGAGTAATGCGTTAATCTACTTCAAAGTACTGAATGTAACATTGCTAGCTCTATTTTTTTTAATTGTTTTCGAAAAAAGTCTGCTGAACCTCCGTACGTTAATTTAAGTTTTTTCTCTGTAAGTCTTATCCTATTTTCTATAAATGCAACAGGCTTTTGTACACATTTAGTATTCATTAATTCATTGATTTTGTTGTTGATTATTAATGCACTGGCTACTGAGCACTATATTTTATAATTGGTTCTATTGTCTGAAATTCAGACTAGTACTATACTTACTTAATCATTAATCCTTTTTAGTAATCTATTTTTTTCTATAATTAAAAAAAAACTTCTTTTCGATAACCTTGACGGCTCAGTTGTTATTCCACAAAACCGTTCATATAGCCTACAACTCTCCTGCGCTCAAAACCTGCACACGAAACGACATTAAAATCGGTTCAACAATTTTGGAGATAATTGAGAAAAAAGTCGCAAACATGCTAAATAAAAACAGTTGAAATAATTTAAAATTTTATACAGAGGACTGTGGTTATTTTCATAATTTAATAATGTCTCAGACGGGATTCATTTTGATCCTATTTAAATTCAAATTTATTTGTTTTTGTCTGCAGCGCTACAAGAAATAATCAATAAAAAAGACAACTTTATTTATATACAATAAATTAAAGAGTTGTGATTATACAAGCATTACACTAGTTAGACTATTTTTTATTTCAGGTGTTCCTTCCAACGATGAAATAATAAACAATCAAGATGGGTAGAAGTTTCAGCAGTTTATCAAAATTTTCAAACGGAAGTCGAGAGAAACCTAGTAAGGTGTTATTTTTATTGCATCGTACTTGGGCTATTGTCGTTACAGACAGATGGACAAAAGCTCGACTGTCAAGACCATCTACCACAAGAGGTGAAGATACTATCAGTGAGTACGAGTCGCAGTATTCCTATTGCAGCTGTGCAAAATGTCAGTGGCAGGAGACTATGAGCTTCAACAGCGATTATGCAAGGTAGGTTAATATGTTTAAAATTACATGTTTAGCAAAATACGACGATTCTACGATTTTGTAAAATTTTAGGAATACTTTCAGAACACTATGTAGTATAGTATTACAACTGCGTATAAAAAAGGATTTAGATTTCAAAACAATTTAGTTATTTATAAACTATTATAATCCTAAACCTCTATAAATGGAAGAAGACGAATTTTGATTTTTCATTTATCTAATCATAACCTACTAAATTGTAGTATGTTAACAAGATTAATCAAATTCATGATTTTGATTTTACTCTTGAGTTTTAGTAAACTACTTTCGTATATGCAACTAATTTTATCAACCAGTTTAGGTAAACTTCTGCAAACGAAACATAAAAAGTTACATTCTACCTAAATAGTATAGCTTACTTACAAAATTTCTTAGGTCATTTTGAGAAAAACGTCTATCTATTTCAATATATGTATTTGTCTCTAAGATAAGATTTATCTAAAAGTATGAGAAAGTATAGATAGATTAGTAAGTGGAACCACACCTCTAGGCACTTCATTAACGTTTGTTATCTCTTTAAGCAAAAAAAAAACAGTAACGTGAAGGTTACGAAGTACAGTAAATTTTTTTATTATAGACTTCAGAGTAGGCTGTGGTTTAAATGCATTTGTACTTGCTATAAAATAGAAATATATGTACTCAATAGCAGAGCTAAAAACGTGTTTATTTATGAAGTAAAGTGTGTATGGTGTGATATGATATGATATGATGTGATATATATATATAACAAAAATACTTTCAGTTGTGGAATATTTTTTGCTTAATGTTACTAATAAGCGACAACAATAAGTACATGTATATAATATGTGTTTGCATATGATAAATGTGTTCACAATGTTTACTTGGTATTTGTAAAATTCATAATTAGTTTTTAAAATAGCCTATTATATACTTGCAATAAGCTTACGATTATCGACACAGATGTTCTGAGGTGCAGGCGATTTCGTTTAGTAATAATGACAAATAATAAAATAATAAATTTTATTTATTAAAGTTTATAAATAAGTTAACAAGTTGTTACAATTGTTGTGGAACCGTAAAGAACTGATCAACAGATGTGAGTTGATGTTTGGTTGGGATTCAAACACTAAGGGAGAATCTGTAAAACGTTGACAAGCTTTTTATATCTGTACCTATGTATAAAAAAGAGATGAGGTTTGCAGTTCTCGGCGTTTTTCATAGAAGTAGATAATACTTTGTGTTCTAAGGAAATATCGCGGTAGATACTTTAAACAGAATTAGACAAAAGCAAAATTCTTTACCTTCTACGAAAATTCACAATGTGTTAACATTTAGAATATTTCCAAAGAGATTAAAAGCAAGACCCTTTTTCTGTGAAGTTTGGCGTGACGTTACATTCCTAAAAGTAAATCTTTTTCGAATTTCTAGTTTCTAGAAATTGATGCTGCAGCTTATTTGATGATGACTTCTTGGAAATTAAATTTTGTCAAGGATTCTGTTCTTCTATTTCGCGAACACTAAATAAGGACCAGGTACCTTCTGCTGAGTAGTAGCTGTAGGTTAATAGATTGCAAGAAAAAAGCACATAAAGATATTAAAAAAAGGACTTTTGCTATTGAATAATCTCCAATCTACAAGCACGTTGTTACCTCTTCTATATAGTAAAGATTAAAATACAATTTAGATACTGATTTGCGTGTTAAGCCAAAGAGAAAATGCTGCAAAAAGTTTTTTATGGTTAATTGTAAACTTTGTAACCATTTACACAATAGCACAAAAGGCTTTTTAGAAGGTAAAATACAAATTAAGCGGTTTCTAGACAACTAACGTCTGATCAGAGATAGTCACACGCCAGTTTCCATGTGAGGATAGTCGCAATCTCTTGATCTATTCATCGAAAACAGCTATATCATGAAACCTACTGAGCAGCATCAAAAATAATAAATTCCAAATAACATCCTAAAAGTTTGTTTGTCTTAAGAATGTTAACTGTTAAAGGAACAAAATTCTCAAAACATGTGTAACATCAACATTTATCCAAAATGTTCAAAATCAGTTTCCCAAATACTCTTTTAAATTATTTAAATAAATTACTGATGTCAGTAATAAGCACAATTAGTAGTGATGGATGTGCTGTACACCAGAAGTAAAAAATATTTATAAAAATTTAAGATATTATGAATCATTGCAAGGTTTAAAATTGCTACTTGACTTTATTCCTTTTTAGATTGTGAAGTGAGGAAACTAAATGTACAATCAATGTATCAAAAAAGAATCAGATACTCCTGTTGTAATACTTTAAGAAAAATTCATTAGATTATTATCGATCTTATCGGTGCGTATCTATAAAAGTTTTTGAAACAAGTGCAATATTATAAAATTTATGTATTTTTTAGAAAATTAACGGTATTGAATTGACAGATGCTTTTCAAATTTTTAGTTTTACATGGAGTTTCTAAGTCTTTCCCAATTTGTATTGGCCTTGAGACTACTAAAAGCTAATATTTCTTGATTCCCGAGATTCTCCAGATTTGAGTAATTTTAAAAACTGGTTAGTTCGTCCGTCTTGAGTTCTTTTTAAATATTTTGTTTCTAGTATAGTACCTACTAATACTGAAGATAAAACATTTAAATTAATAAGCAATCTAATTAATACAATGCACAGTTTATCAATAAATTAATTTGAACACAGTACGGGATTACCCATGAGGCGCGCTTACGCGCTTGTTGGCTACGAGGGCTTTGGGTACCGTTTAGTCAACAGTTTTTATGTTTGTTTATTTAATAATAACTCTTTGTTAACAAATAAATGTTTTCTTTCTGATAGTTTGTCTTAGACATTTTCGGCGCCTAGGCTCAGAGGTTCCTTGATTCTGTGTTTTTGAACACAAGAACAGATTTCTACTCGCGATTCAGCTAATAAACGGTCTTGGCTAACGATACGCTTGTGAAATAATTTTTACGTTTGAAACTGCAGTTCAAACACATAATTTTCTTGTTTCAGTGACTATTACTTCAACTTTTATGATCTCTATAAATCTATAAAGTGTCACCGTTAAGTCCTAATCTCGCCGCCACCGGCGATATTCACCAAAAACCAAAAACTCTCGCATCGTTAGAAGGGTCTCTCTCAATTCAAACTTATAATTCTTATTTCGCAATTCTCTTCAGCTTAATATCTTTTAAATTAAAGTTTAAAGAAGTTTCGTGTCTTGAGCTGCTGTTCTCGGAGCTGGAGACAACGCATTTCTAAACAGAAGAATTCATCAGTAAATTTTTGGATAAAAAATTTTCAATTAGATTTAATTTCTTCTACTTATAAACTTACATATGTTCTGATTATCTCATCAGATACAAAATGATAAAAGTTTCATTTGAAATTTTTTGCTTTTAAGAGATTATCTGAGATAATTCTGTTATTTTTAGAATCTGAACTCAATCTAGCAGAGAGAGTTTCTTTTGTATTATTTCAGTAGTTTTCCATTATATACCTTACACTTCTTACCTTCTTCTTACGTAATTATAGGCTTTTGCACTATAGAATTATAACGCCATGGCAAAACTTCTAATTTCTTTGAAAAATTTAAACTTCACACTCTAAACGCTCGTAAGTTAGTTATCATTCTTTTTGTGAGAGTTAATGGATTACCAGACAATATCGATTCTAAAACCGTAATAAACTATAATTTGCTTGAAAGAAATGATTCGCTTCTTTTTTCTGACACTAACTTCTTGGCAGCATAATATTTTGTTTGATAAATAACAGCTCGTTGCCGCTGTTGCGACACTTCTTTTTTATAATGTTCAGAAGATAAACTAAAAATTATAAATACTTTTAATTTTTTGTTCAACAAGAATAAAATTAATGATTTTAGAAAACGTAACAATTATGAAGCATTTTTATCATTCTTCGTTTAACAGATGAAGGTGCTGAAGAAGGTGTTCTTTCACCACTATCTGGAGATAAAGTGGAAGATTGTATATTCCTCTTAATAATGCCTTTTCTTACTGTAAACACAGAAGCAGTGCGAGAAAAGCAATATCAGAGCAAGACTTAAATCATTATAAATACTGAACTTAAAAATAGAAAATAATAACAAAACACAGATATCCTCTCAGAATCAGACGAAATGGAAATTACTGGCACTTCTTGCGTCACGTCACGTCACGTGCAAACTCCTTAATGATCTATTTGACCTACTTCTGTAATATCTTTTTTCTTAAAATGTTCTGAGAATACACGCTCATATACAATTACATAATTTGAATCTTTTTCAACAGCATGGAGCCCCTTAGATCTGAGAATAGGATCGCTGAGAAAACTGAAATACGGTCATTTGGTTATAATTATAATTATTTTCTTAACATGGCATTGTAAATATTTTTATTACTAGTAATAAAAACATTTAGCTACTAACTTACCTAAAATAAGAGAAATAACTACCATTAATTATTTTACTGTTTGGACAGTCTGTCGCAATATACAGTGAGGTATAAAAAACTCAAAATACAGAGGTATTTTTGGTTTTATGGATTTATTAGACATTTATACAAACATTCAACAAAAACCGAAAATGACACAATACCTGTTGCTAAAATACCAACCTGTTGGGAACTGATAGGAAATCGATACTGTCAATTTAGAAGCGTACGCGATGGCGCCCACCTAGGATTGTATATTTTTTTAATAATATCCCAAATAACATTGGCAGTTCACACTGTTTTAAGATGTCCGTTGTTAGACTTGATAACAATAGGTACCTACATTTGATAAACAAAAATTACCAAAAGATAAGGGTATAGAGAGTTCTTAGCCTTTCAACGTTGTATGGCGGTTTGCTTTTCGATTTCTTTTAAATTTATCAAAATATCTAAAAAGTAGTTAGTATAATACAAAAACCTCAATTAACTAATTTATTGTAAACAAAATTATAACTTGATGTAGAAAAGTATTCGAAGAGTTATACTACATACTTAAAGAGAAAAGAACCACTTATAAATGCCAGTTTTAATAAATTTTACTAATAATCTTACGTTTACTTATTAATGAGTAAATAAGAATTTTTCTGTAAAAAGTATATTTTGATAGAATTTCAATTTTAAAGTACAACTGCAAGTTGATACATGCAAGTCAGGGTAACCTCTTGTAAAGAATGGCTATAACATGTTTTTTGATACACAGAATAGCTAATTCAAATCCTGCCAGTGACATTCTTTTTACAATTAATTTGCAAAAAAGTTTTTTAATTTAAAAAAATTTTTCCTGTATACTTTAGTAATGTTATACTAAAATTTACAAAATTTAAACACTGATAAGAAATTTCTAAAAATAATGAAAACCAGAAAAGTCTATAAAAATATTTAAATAGATAATGTAATGATTACTATGAACACAGATTTGTGCTATGAAGGTGTCTTTTACTATTATGATGAATGAGAACTTGTACTCTATTATAATTCTGTTACACTTTTGTATAGTGTGTTGCCTACATATTACGTTGGTTATTGGTTAGTACTTATAGTATTCAAATCGTTATAAAAAAGTGTGACGATTGAGAAAACAATCAAAAATATGATCTAAAAAAATGTAGCAGGAAATTATAAAAACATGTAACGCTTTAATATGATGTTTTTTCCCATATTTTACAGCTAAACTTTATGTTTAGATTCCAGTACTAACACTAAAATTTAAGACAACGGCCATACCACATTGAAAGCACCGGTTCTCGTCCGATCACCGAAGTTAAGCAATGTCGGGCGCGGTCAGTACTTGGATGGGTGACCGCCTGGGAACACCGCGTGCCGTTGTCACTTTTTTTAAATTCATTTGTGTATATTCGCACATTTTTTTACAAATATAAACCTACCTTACGTTCTGGATTTGACACGGTCATTGCAGAAATAACTATAGGAAAAATGCATTCCTCAGCCACCTAAACAAAATTTGAAATTCAAACTCATTTAAATTTAAAACTAAATTTTTTGTCAACGACATTTCCTGTATACTTAAGTGTATTTAAGTGGCATACATACTCAATCATCAAAGATCGTATAAAGTTTAGTTTAATATATAAAAAAAAAATAATTTATCAAAACCCGTACTTTTTCCCAGTAGTCGGCCGCTTTGCACAAGTAGTCAGTCCTTCGACATACTTTGTAAACATAATGACTAAATACGAGTTCTTGGAGATTTTATTCATAATCACTTGTTTATCACAAAGCAGCAATATTTTCATATACGTTATCAAAGAATTTAGTGCATTTTAAATGATGTCAAGAAGGACATTTGTTACAACCATGTTATTCAGAGCATTTTTTTCTGTATCATTAATTAAACCTTCTTGGCATTTTGTGTACATTCAATTTTTGTATTTACCGACACTGGATCTTCGTTTCTACTTAATTTTATTATTTTACATATTTTAGTTTTTGAATTGATCATTTGGTCTAATCGAGTTTTTAAAATTAGATTTATTTAAAAAAAGATTTTAAACAAATAAATGATAAAAAGAACTATAAATGCAGATAATAAATAAACAAAATTTAATTAAAAAATTGAGCAATAATAATATAAAAACTTCAATATCTACTGTGAAATACCGTGTACTCAACAGGGAATGGCTGAGTGCTGATTATTAGACGAAGCTGAAGACACTAGTACTCGACCTCCCTGGTTTTCCATATTTGCTAAATTGAATTACCCGATTAGTTATATTCAATGTGAAGAAGGAGTATTGCTTTAATTTAACAAACAAAGATTTTCACGAAGATGTTCAAAACAATGCGCAATTTTACCTAGAATGTAAGAGACTCTATTTAAAGAAAACGTACTATCTACCTGGCAGTTGTCTTAGCAAAATCACGTTCTGGAAGTAACTAAAGACTAATAATTGGCATATAATTTTTATTTATTGGAATGAATGTAATATAATATTGTACTTAAAACGAAGGACAGTAGATACTACAGATCTAGAAATCGTAGCTGTTTGTAACTTATTTGTAAAAGAATACATCCTTAAGCGGCCGACTATTTGAGCCGGCTAACTTTAGGTGTGTTTATCCTCGTATGTAATTATGATTGCTTATAAATTATTATAATTTATAAATTTTCTTTTTCCAAATATTTATTAACAGTACTTGAAATACTCTAAGCTTTCAGATACTACTAAAGCAAACAACAGCAGAAATATGTAACATAAGCAGATTTGCTTATCAAGTTGACAGTGAGTCAAAAATAAAGTGATCTACATATTGTCATCATTGAAGGGGTCTGATTATTATTCGTTCCTAAAATTTGATTGGCCTAAACCTATCGTTTGAATATTTTCAGTTCAATTCATAGTTCAGTTACTACACTTTGCAGAGAGAAAAATTTTAGATTTGATTCATCTTCAAGCGAAGAGTCAAAATGTAATTAGTAAGAAAGTTTTACTGTAGATGGAGAAGTTTGTATTGTGTCAGATTCAGACAGTGTAATTTCATGTAAATTACGTGGAAAGATCAGCCAGTAACATACCAAGAGGCTGGGTTACTAAGTAATTATCTCTGATCCTGAAATTAAAAAAATATAAACCAACGGCTAAAAGTGCAATATTAAGCTTTAATTGTGGTTGTTTTATGGATGCCATGGACTGTTCAATACTTCTAAAGAATCAATGGTATTTTTAGATGCGTTTAAGATGCCTAACGTCTTTAACCAGCCTTGTTTGTAAGTTGCAAGACATTAAAATAAATTATGCCTTTTTGAGTCATATCAACTTATTCTAATACACTAAGCATTCTACAGCTTTAGAATATCTGTACTTTAAAACTGTTTTCTCGTTACCAACATGAACATGTTACTGTTGTACAAATTAATCGTTGTGCAATTATTTTAAGATTATTTAAAATTTTGTATTTTATTACTAACGTTTATTTATTTTTACGCTTTTAAACACACCAACTCCATTACTATACTAGCTGTATTTATATCACATTAAAGCATTTGCATAAATTGAAATTGTTTTCCTACATTACGCCACTAATGTATGCAATAATTCCATTCTAACTAGCGACTGTTCAACAAAAGAAGATTCATTAGCTGCATTTGCATGTTACGGTAAGAACTGTTTTAAAAAAATAATTTAAAGTGGAAAATCATGTAAGAAGGTTTTCTTCTCTCTTACTCAATCACTTAGTTCTGCCTTGCATTTGCAAAATAATGTAATCTTCATTTTATTAAAATGTTTATTAAACGTTTACATTTCTATTATCCCAACTCTATGCTATTTCAATTATGAGCAACATAAGTTGCCTACAATCCAGGCGTTAAGTGCTACTCTAAGGTATGCCGCACTCCAAATAAATTTATATTACGGCTTTAAATGACATTGCTACTTTATTTAATTTTTCTACAATTATTTTGATATCAGAGTTATTTTTTTTTAATTTTGTTGATATGTTAAATGATTTTCAAAAAGTAATTCCATAGCAAAATGTTCACTTAAAAAAAGTCTAGATTGTTTCCGTTGCTATACGAAAAAACGCATTTTTGTGCTCACTTTGTCATTTAACCTCCTATTCGTTGTCATTTATTTGTATTTGTATGATTCTTCTCTGCTTAAGTTGGTCAGCGTAAATATAATCAAATCAAAAATACTTACAAACATTTTGAATCAATGCTGCAGAGATATAAAAACCTTGTTCCTATCTTTGCGAAGCTAAAAGAAGACAAGGTATACCGCAGAAAATGTACAAAAAATGTGAAGTGAGCGACGAGTCCGTCCAGTTGTCAAACCGTTATCCACTCTCCCGCCGGCTGCGCCGCTACCATGGGGCACAAACGCATTCAAGGCAAATGTGCCACTCCTTCCATCCACGAATACACCTATATATTCAGGAAGCCCGCAGGATGGTAGCATCTAACTTCTTGATGATGTTCTAGTATCTGTAATAGAATAATGAGACTTTTGTGTGGTGGGAAACTCGAAGCTTGGTATCGTTTTATGCATTGAAAAAAAGTGGTCGAGCTGTTCGTAGTCCTGAGCACTGGGCTTCTAGATGGTTGGATTGTCGGTTGGAGCCTGAAAAAAATGCGACCCATCGTGTGACTAGCGGGGTGTTGTTAAATATGTCCTGCAGATTTAGGAACATGTCTTCTTAACCACAATACAGATTACTTCAAATGGTGGTGCACGTGCAGTTATAAACTTTTTATTCTAACTCATCAGAGTCAAACTGGAAATCACTTCGAAAGATGACTACTCCAATGGAAAATTCCAGTATAATTACACAGCATTGCTCTTTCAAGTTCTTAGCTCGAACGGGTTGTCTGATTACAGAGTCGCACCCAAATCCAAATATCGTAATTATTTAAATTTTATTTAGCTCGTTCCCAGAATTCTTCGCTTTCTCGAAATTTCGGATGCTCTAGGCCCAAGTAGTTTTATACTTCGTCGCCGGTGGCCATCCTTATTCAAACTGTAGAGGACAATGTAAGATGACCCAAAATACAAAGTCAGCGACAATACAATTTAATAGAATTTAACGACAAAAAAGTCGCGGTAAATAACAAACATAGAAAACGTGATCCAGTTACGTGCTGAATTCAAAATACGAAATTGACTTAACCTATAAAAGTTAATTTAAAAGGATGATCGATGATTTTCGACTTTTATTGTAGTTTTTTAATTTGAATTAGAAATTTTAGAAAATTATCGAACGAAACTAAGATTTTTATACGAGAAGACAACGAAAATCTACAAAATGTTGAAATACCAGCGTAGTTCAAGATTACTCCGCAAAGCGAAGTATTGAAATTCCAAAAGGTTCTATTTCTTTACAAATGCAAAAACCTAAAAAATACACGATTCCTAATTTAATTTAATAAATGAACAAACAAAATATTAAATTAAACAATAATTTGAGAAAATCGATTTAACAAAATCAAAAATACGAACTTGCTTTATTTTGTTATTCCCATACCAACCTACTTTAATTAACTTTTGGCGGGAACTTTTTTAAAAGAATCTAGGCATTTATGTCATGAAAAGTAACGAACCGATTCCGTCGGATTCTGTGGATATAATAACAATGAATCCAGTCCTTTTCCGAAATGACTCAGGCGGAGCGGTTTTAGATCCGAAACAATTCCGACTTGTTCCAACTTTGAGATCTTTCGCTGTTGGACAATGTCGCTGTATCACTTAGTTTAGGGATGGATAAAACTTGTCTTCTAGGGCAGAATGAACTTGCATAAAGGAAAATCTATCAGTGAAGACCAACTTTTGAAATTTACCGAAGTTTACCTAGTTGTAAAATGGGGAGCAACTTATCTCCTAGTTCTATATAGACCTGTTTTCGGAAATAGTTCCTTTGGTGGTCCGAATAAGATCATCTGGATTTGGTCCTGGATTTGATTCTCCACTGTTGGAACCAAGTCACCAGATCGTGGTGCGACAAGTTTCTGGAGGTAACAGTAGAGGACCGTAAACCGGATTTGTTCAAAGAGCAGGGGATATCGAGACAAAAGAAAATTGACAATAGCGGGTATAGGATGCTGCTTCGAGCTGAGATCCGGGAGAGTTGTTGATCAACTCGTATCTACTCGATGCTGGTGATGTGTAAGAAACTGCGAATCATTCTCACGAACGGGAATCCATACTGAAAATAAAGCGAAAATGATAAATCTGTTTATAGGTTTCATTCATTCACAAGGAAGGTAATTTTTGATGGTATCCAACTGGAGAGCTTTCGGAGAAAGAGGGCTATACGGTAAGTACCCTCATAAGACAGTAAGAAACCCAAGATAATTAGATCAACCACTATAACAACGAAAAGCTCTTGGAAGTATAACAAATGAAGGCAGTAGCGAAAATTGGTATAAGCGAAGTTTACGTAACAACATTGAAGGATTTGCCAATAAATACTGATTTCTCAATTAGTTCAATTAAACAAAATAGCTAATAATTTCTATAACACAATATTTTATAGGTATGAGTTTAATAAACAATCAAATTTCTCTCTTAAATACTACACCATTCGATTTTCTAAAATTACAATAAATTAACAATTAAAATACTACTTTCCATTTCGAGTAATTATGATTAATTAATAAATAAATCATAACAATACTAATATCTTCAATTGCTTTGCAAAATTACAATGCAAATAAAGATCATCAGCGAGTCTTTTTAAAGGAACGATCATTATAATCAAGATTGACCACTCCCACACATTTGAAATCTTAAGAATTAGATTATGGGAAACAATTTCGTTATTGTTTAGGAATACAGTTTTCGTTACCTTTAATATCTCCACCCGAAGCTAAATTTCCATATTAAAACAGTCGTGAAAAAATAATAACTAGTTTTTAATAGAACCTTTTCATAAATGGACTCGATGTGCATTAGTGTGTACGTAAAATAAAATACAGCCAATATTAAGTACCCTCATTTCTAAAAACTTGAGCGTGAGAAAATTTTGTTTGGATCGAATACTATTTTTACTTTTTTATTGTGGTACACCAATTGAAAGTTCATGTCGTGTCAATTTAAAGATGTGAGGTCGAATATAATAAGAGTCACATAACTATGTTATATCCTAATTTGTTTCCTGTCATTATATAACATTTCAAGTTAAAGAAATTTTATTACAAGTAGCGTTAGAGAAAACAGAGTATTAGATATTTAGAATAAGGTAAGTAGTGAAACAGTCGTGACATTTAAACTTTTCAAATAATAGAAGCTGTTGCTTCAAATTGAATTTGGTTTTACCATTGTCACATTTTTATATTGCGTAGAAGATACATACATATGGTTAGTTTAAATTTGAAAGGAATATTGTTATTGACTGCTGAAGTACTGATGGAACATCATTTTGTTGCTGCTAATAAAAAAATATCTTCAACCGATTATTCTGTAATTATGTTCGTTTCTTTGAGAATATACAACCTGATGCAGTTTTAAATCTGATAACTTCAGGAGGTGGTAAAAGACCAAAAATTAGTATACCTTATCAGATAAACGTTTATTTTCAAGATGCAAGGTGTTAAAGGCTCGTTAAAGATTTCTTATCTCTTTAATACATAGTACCACTACAAATAATAAAAGCTATTAAAGGTGAAGTGTTTTAGATCATGATTGTTGCTTTTCCAATTTTTGTGTAAATGATATTTAAGTTACATCACTGAAAAGGTGATAAATTTTGATGTTTTTGCTATCTTCACTCGAATTAACAAACGCGCTACTCCTGAATTCTTTAATTTCTTTTGAACGTAAGCAGGGCCGAAGCCACCATTGATTTAGTAAAACAAAATGCAAAAAATGTTGAGGATCAGTTGTAATTTGATGATAATTAAGTTTTAATGCTTTTTTATTCTTAAAGGCGCCACTTTAGAGGTTTGCCTCAACTTTAATTTTTCTTGCATCTGACCTAAACATAGGTTGTGTATTTGCAACTAATCAAATCGGAAATCCTTAATTTGTCCAACAGCACTTGCTACATTTTTCTGGCAGGAAAGTTCAAGATAGATCTTTGTTGCTTATTTCTACTAGGAGAAGTTTACACCTAACCCAACCTCCAATGTATACTTTGTTTCTCATTTTTTTTGGCTAAAATCAGCAAATGATAAGTTTCGCTACTTGCATTGAACGCACGGATGGAATTATACTCTAAACAATAGTATTCAAATAACCGATAGAGGTCCATTGTCTTCTATGGCACGCAACTTTGTGCGACAAACTCGCACAAGTCTTTAGACGGTATTTATACCTATTTCACGAATCTTCTGAAAAATCCGCTGTCTCAGTTGTTTCTTGTTGTGCGCTTCCCATCTATTGTCGTAGGCTTTCTACATAATAATGACCAAAATTCTTCTATACCTTCTAGCTGGGGGCACATTTGGGGGATTATCTGCCTTTGGTACGTAAAGTATGTTGTTGCTTCTAGCCAGGTTTCTGTGATTCTCGCATACTGACAAGAAGCCAAGTCCGGCCAAAATGTTATTTGATCATTAGCGTGATGCGTATTGATAAAATCCAATAATTTTGGCAGACATCTTTGAGTGTAGATGTTAGCATCAATAGCTTCACCTCTGATATGTGCTACATAGGGCCTAAAAACACCGGTCTTCGAACCAATACTTTATATTCAAATTTCTTTTTTGATTTGAATTTTATTTGGTCTGGACAGTTTTCTATATTGTCATCATTTCCTTTTAGGTCTGAGTGGGGGAACGTAAAATATTTTCGTCGTCCATGATGATGGTTTTGACGCAAAGCACGGCAACATCCAAGAATTCTCGCCAACTGATCTTGAGTGTATTTGGGGCATTTACGTTTTTTACGATACTTAAGTCCTGAATTTCTTATTTCTTTCTCGTCTTACTGTTTCATATGAAGTTCTAAATTTTCGAGCTAACTTACGGTATTAAGCACCAACACGGTTTTTTGTAGTTTCAATTAATCTGTTTGCAGTTGCCTTACTCGGTGCTTTTGGTCGACCACTTTTTGGCAAGTTTAAACAAACAGGGTATTCCTTGTTTACATTCAGCTATTGTCTTATAAATGGTCGCAGGAGGACGTTTAGGCAACTGTCCAACCAGGCAATAGATACTTTTCCGAATTTCTAACTTATAAGCCATTGCAGTATAAATTATTTGACTTTTGACAAGTGTCGACATAAATTCGAGTTTAATGGAAAATTTGTTTATTATGGAAGCTACATCCTATGACAATTATTGTTAATTGTACATTGATGGGATTTTTCTCTAAACTATCGTAACATACGTTATTGGTCATAAATATGTAATCTGGAATGTAATGGAAAAGTTTAATAACTTTGATAGATGTTAAGGGTTACTTGAATATAAAGAAATGTCATCTAATTTATCTTTCAACTTGAGAGGAGGAAATTAAGTTTTCCGTGTTTGCGGGGAACTAGGTACTAGGCAACAAATTAAACAACTTTCTATTTTCTACATATGATGGTCTTAAAAATTACAAAATAGATGCAACCTACGTATATCATGAATCGTAACTAAGTCGTGAACGTTCTCTAAGCAATGGAAGATCCTGACTGAGCATCATTGTGTATCATGCAGCTAGATTTGTAGTTAAAGACAAGACAAATAATATATGGAAGTGTTAGGTGGTGGCACTACGAAAAGATTGATTTCTTCTTTTTTTCCCCTTTGCTTTTCTCCCTTCTTGTTTTAATTTTGCTTCCCCCTTATTTTCTTCTTTTTCCACCTTATATTTCTCTTCATTCATTTTCCCGTCTGCTTCTTCTTGTATTTTAATTGATTTACAATTGATAATAATTAATATTTGGTCATTGCTTTATTGGAAAACAGATTAAATTCCACATGTTTGCACTTGACTAAGATCCTAAGCGCTAGGTATTTTTGAGGTTCCTTTATTTAGAATTATGAGGATGTTAAGCACCTAAGAAGGCATCTTATTCTTATTCTTAAAATAGTGAGAAAGAATGTACAGAAATAATTTCAAAAATTCTCTGGAACTTACACATTCTTTGAGATTATAAAATATACGAAATGCGTTGTTGCCGGCTTGTGAGATCTAGCTCCAGATTTGCTTATAATGATCAAAGTTGTTATTTGAAAAGCTTTACTATGATCTTTTGTTTGTATTTTCTTTTCTAATAAAATAAACGCTCATATTTGAGTCTGAAGCTTAACTGCTTGAGATCTTCCAAATGCGAGGCTGCAAGCTCGCTCTTATTCAGTAGGTAAAATAAAAATACAAACGCAGGTACGTGATTCATCATGGTATAGGCACTGGATATCCATATTACTACAAAACATAAATAAAAAAGGTCACTGTTATTTCTATTTCCTTTAAAGAATATTTTCAAACCATTCACGTTACTTACTTGTAAGCAAAAACTACTTGCGTTTCACTGAACTTGTATACATAAATAAAAAGGAAACAAGACACGAACTTTTTGTGAAATTACACACGCGTTCTTACAAACCTGCAATTAAGTATCAACTCGTTTATAATTTTACGCTTCTAAACCTATTTTACTAAACTATTATCTAGCAAGTGTAAATCTATTAATTGCAGTATCTGGAACTGCAAAAACTTTATAGATCTTGAAACTTCCGTAGAAAGTGAATTTTTATCTCTAATTTCTGAGTTTAATAATTTCTTTATTATTCTGAAAATAAACCAAGGAGCTATTTAATGCAAAGTATAGTCATCAATCATACCATTGCTTTGTTAAAAAGAAGTCATAGAAAGTAAAATAACGCCACTTTATAATCCCAAAACAAAAAACATTAAAATATAGTTTGAAGCATTATAAACTCTCATCACTAGCATGTAATTAAAGAGAAGTTGAAGTGCTCTAGAAATTCCAGTTTTATTAAATTTCTAACATGTGCACTAAATCACGAATATAAAGGAAAATAACAGTGCTTTAGCCGAAGGTGATAAAAGAACATGGGTAATGGTGGTCAGAGGTCAAACAGGTCAATAGACCTCCATGGCTGCGGGCGCGTGCTTCTTTCATGTCTTTAACACGTTGATGGCTTTTTTCAATTTAACAATTATCTCTCAATCTAGACACTAAATCTAAAAACTATAATTTGTTTAAAAAAATAATGGAAATGCGTACTTAAATTATAAGTCACTGCCATACCGTGAACAAAGATGGAATGACAATTTTTAAAACATTGTGTGTTGAAACCGTTATTCTCAATTATAAGTGTTTAACCAAGATTGAAATAGATTTAAAGCAGCTCCAACTTAAAATAGTGGTATAATTTTTTTGCGATAAAATACAGCGTGTAGTTAGAAAAATTGCTTCAGGCGTACATCCGTGTAAAAAAAATTAAATATACAGATACCTTTTCATCTATCAAAAGAGTAGCTTTATCAACGTTAAATTATTTCTTATTTTAGTTTCATCGATCTTCTTTTTATTGGGACCATTAAAGGTACCGTTTGTAATTTTAGAAAATGATTTAAATAAAAAATGAAAAACTGGGAACGTTTCTTATTATTAAATAATTGCTTCAATCGCTCATAAAAGTTGTAGTTTTAATAATATGACAAGAAAAATTTAGTTTTTATCAAATATTTTTTGAGACCGCTGTTAGTGTTACCATTTCTTAAGAAACGAAAAGTGCAATTTTAAGATGTTTTATTCTGATCTTGCCTTTCCGCAAGGAGACGAATTCCTGTAAAACGAGGGCGGTTCAATAAGTACCCGTGTTAGAAATGAAGACACAATTTTTTTAAAACTTTTTTTTTATTTTTTAACATAGTCTCCTTTTAGAAATATACACTTCTCCCAACGTTCCTGCCATTTTTTTAACCCCTCCAAAAAATAGGATTTGTCGAACTCTCCAAAATACGCCTCTATCTCGGCGATGACTTTCTCGTTTGAGCTAAATTTTTTTTCCGCGAGCCATTTCTTCATGTTAGGAAACAAG